>SJYV01048407.1:12471-33497 GCA_006410875.1 Neotragus pygmaeus | reverse complement strand
AGATGGGAATACCAGGTCACCTAACCTGCCTCTTGAGAAATCTGTATGCAGGTCAGGAAGCAACAGTTAGAACTGGACATGGAACAACAGACTGGTTCCAAATAGGAAAAGGAGCCCATCAAGGCTGTATATTGTCACCCTGCTTGTTTAACTTATATGCAGAGTACATCATGAGAAATGCTGGGCTGGATGAAGCACAAGCTGGAATCAAGGTTTTAGGAAGAAATATCAATAACTTCATATATGCAGATGATACCACGCTTCTCCAGAATGTGAAGAAGAACTAAAGAGCCTCTTGATGAAATAAAAGAGAAGAGTGAAAAAGTTGGCTTAAAGCTCAACATTCAGAAAACTAAGATCATGACATCTGGTCCCATCACTTTATGGAAAATAGATGGGGAAACAATAGAAAGAGTGTGAGACTTCATTTTTGCGGGGGCTCCAAAATCACTGCAAATGGTGACTGCATCCATGAAATTAAAAGATGCTTACTCCTTGTAAGAAAAGTTATAACCAACCTAGACATCATAATAAAAAGCAGAGACTTTACTTTGCCAACAAAGGTCTGTGCAGTCAAAACTATGGTTTTTCCAGTAGTAATGTATGGATGTGAGAGTTGGACTATAAAGAAGGGTGAGCATCAAAGAATTGATGCTTTTGAACTGTGGTGTTGGAGAAGGCTCTTGAGAGTCCCTTGGACTGCAAGGGGATTATACCAGTCAATCCTAAAGGAAATGAGTCGTGAATATTCATTGGAAAGACATGCTCAAGCTGAAGCTCCAATAATTTGGCCACCTGATGTGAAGAACTGACTCACTGTAAAAGACCTGGAGGCTGGGAAAGATTGAAGGCAGGAGGAGAAGGGGATGACAGAGAGTGAGGTGGTTGGATGGCATCACCAACTTGATGGACATTAGTTTGAGTAAGCTCCAGAAACTGGTGATGGACAAGGAAGCCTAGAATGCTGCAGTCCATGGGGTTGCAAAGAGTCAGACATGACTGAGCAACTGAAATGACTGATAGTACTTTTATTTATACCTATATATTTCCAATTGGATTTTGCTAATATAAATCGTACTGTGTTTTTACTTTCAAGTTTTAGTTTCTCATTGCTGATAGATAAGAAAGCAATTGGCTTTTGGAGGTTTACCTTTTATCTTGCCAACTTGTTTTAAGTGTTAGCTAGTTCAAAGTGTTTTATTGTTGTTATTGTTTCTAGAATGTTTTTTACATAGACAATCGTGTCATCTGTGAACAAAATAGGTTTCTTTCTTCCTTCCTAGTTTATTTACTTTTTATCTTCTTCTCTTATTGCATTAGGTAGACTTTCCAGTATGACACTGAATAGGAGTAGTGAGGGAGCACATCCTTGCCTTGTTCCTAACTTTTAGGGTGGGGGAACATCTACTTTCTCACCATTAAGTAAAATGTTAGCCATAGGTTTTGGTATATATATATATATATATATATATATATATACACACATATNCAGTATGACACTGAATAGGAGTAGTGAGGGAGCACATCCTTGCCTTGTTCCTAACTTTTAGGGTGGGGGAACATCTACTTTCTCACCATTAAGTAAAATGTTAGCCATAGGTTTTGGTATATATATATATATATATATATATACACACATATATATTTTAAAATCAGGTTGAAGAAGTTGCCTTCTATTCCTAGTTTGATAAGAATTTGGATATTGGATTTGGTCACATGATTTTTCTGCATCTATTGACGGAATTTTGGTAATGTTCTTTTGGGTAGTCCCTTCTTTGTTTTCAGAATCATTTCATATGCTAGAGATATATAATATATCTCTATTGTATATATATATATAATGCTTTGACTGACAGTAAATTTAAGTGACGTTAATGTGTTTAATGTCAAACTTAATATTCAAAATTATCTGATACACTGAAATGTCAAGCTGAACTCTATAATAGGCAAAAGTTAAGTCCTGTGTATCTCATTAAGTACATAATGAAAAAAATATTGATTTGGCAGAAGTTTTTGGAGGAAACTATAGCAAATTTTGTTGGCAAAAAATTGAATATTAAATAATATTAAATTATCTGGCTGATTAATAAGCAGTCTGTAGTATTTAGTTTCTATTTTCTAATGGCAAAATTTAACAGAGTTCAAGATGAAGAAGAGTGTGTTGTGCATTATTTTCTTAACTATCACCCTGATGTAAGAATGTGTTGAGATCTCAATACCATAAGATAGTATAGACATTAATAATAGCAAGTTAAAAAGCTTGAAAAATGGTGGATTTAATGTTGATGCATGATAAAGAAAAGAAAATATTTGATGAATTGCTATGTAAAAGGAAGTTTAGATATGTTCTCTCAGCACAGAACAGAACTAAAAGTAGCAGCTAAAACTCAAAAGTAAAACATATTTTTACATATATATAGTGTTGCCATTAATATATAAAGCCAATTTCTGGGTTATGCTGTTGTAGAGTTGTTAAATGGATGTAGTGTTAGGTTAAGTGAAATCTGAAGTGACTTTCCCTCTTAGAGTATCTAATTCTCCTAGAGCTCACTTGAAGAAATATATTCTACCATAAAGCACATGGTCTTTGTGAAGCCCTGGATAGCAACCAGGGTAGAGTAGGCAGAACATTAAAAGTAGCTCACTAGAGAGCAAGGGCTGGTAAAAGTGAACACTGACAGAAAATACACCTTCCTCAAGATTACAGGAGAAAGTCTGTGAGCATGTGCTCTCCAATGGTCCATCATTAGCACAAATAGTATAGCTTTCATGCCCCCTACACACCAGTTTTGAAAGGCAGTTCCTTTTCTGCAAGGCAATTTTCTGGAAGTAATAGCTCTAAAAAGAAAAAGACGTTGAGGTAGAATATTTGGCTGTGTGACTGACCTCAAGAAGACAGATATGCTTTAAAATTTCTGTGAGGCAAGAGAACTTAAAAGCTCCCACCTAGAACTTTACTCCATCTTACAACTGATAGCCAAGCCGTGCCTACATTCAGTATCAAAAGGTTCATACGAGATGGAATTCTAGTTGTTATGAAAGAAAGAGACATCTGTAAGCCAGTCATGAAGACGATACAACAGGTTACAATCCTTTTATAAAGAGGCATTCCTTTGGTTGAGGTCACTTATTAGCAAGGGGTGAACCTCTAGAAACTAAAGGGTTAGCAGAGAATTGTTTTTTCTCCATCTTTGAAAATGTGAACCACCTAATAGGATTTTTTAAAACATGGTGAATAATAATTAGTATTTTATTCTCTAGTTTGAATAAATTTAAACCAAATACTTTTTTGTTTAAGGATAATAGAGATAACATTTCCCTTGCTCTTTTAAATAGCTCCATTAAAACTAGGAAAACAAAAGAAACTTTAGCAGATCATTAGAGCTAAATTTGATACCAATTACACTGTCAAAAATGAAAATAATTGAATTCAAGTCAACAAGCCTTGACTATATTATTTATATAAAGATACTTAAGACTCATTTTATGAAGCCTGGGTGTAAATAATATAATTGGAATAGGCTGAAGAATTCCATATGGAATGAAATCATACCTTCTTTTAATATCTGATACAGTTAGGGAATATTCAGTGCTGTGGCTTTCAGTTTTTCCTTTAAATGTTAAACTCTCAAAGTAAGAGACCTAATTGACACATTTCCAATTATTCTTTTCTTTTATGCTATTCTAAATATGTGTCACTGACAGTGAAGAAATACCCCAATTAGGAATATAAAGGCTTTAAACCTACCTCTTGTTGAGGGAAGCACAGGAACCTTGTGAATGAAATCTTGCGCCCTACACTGTGCTTCACTGACATGATGCAGAGAAACCTTCCTTAAAAACTGACCCCATCTACTCTGCTCTTCCTGTTTATGGGAAATCTATGTAAGAATATACGTTCATCAGTAGAATATTTGAAAAAGATAAATTAGCAGCAAAAGTGATTTTTATTGTCCCTTCCAGTTGAATTTGTACTGAAACAAATTGCCATATTCTGCTTCCAAACAAAAGCTATTTCTGAAGCAACATGATTGCATCTGGCTGATTTTAAATTGTGACCAGTGGTGTGGTTCTGACAGAGTTAGTCCAATTTTTTGGCTAGATTTCTGGTGCTTATTAACTTCTTAAAGAAAAGAAAGAAACATATTCAATGAGTATACTTACAGGCCATTAATATAATGCCTACCCTTAGTCTTAATGAGTGAGATACATAAAAGAAAAGAAAAAGACGTTGTCTCAAACGCAAAAATGCCACCCTCCATTGTTATTATAAAAGATATTCTAGTACAAGCATCGGAGAAATCTCCCTGTGAGAAAGGGTGAAAATACTAAGGAAAATTTAAGTGTGGAAAAGAGATGTAATTTCAAAAACCAGTGCCCGTGAAGGCTGCACTGTTTAGAGTTTCTGAAGTTGTCACTCCTCACCTAGAAGTGAGGAGCATCAGAATACATTGGTGAGAGCTGCCGAGGACATGAAAGGAAAGAAAGCATATGTGCCTTGAATCCAGCTTCGCAGAGATGATTTCTGCCAGACTAGAGTACTAAGGAGTTGAAAGTGAAGCAACCCATCAAAGTCAATTGATAATGTAGGATTTGAAGATATATCAAATTTCTAGTTCACTCCTTCCAAAAGAAAGGTCACAGATTGATTAAGTGACAGGACAGAGTCTGCAAAAGGACATCTAGATTAAAGAAGTATGGACGTTTGACTTTTACTATTGAAATCCTCTATCCCTTCTAAATTACTTCTTTGTAATAAGTATACTCTTATTCTATCCGAAATAAGTGTGCGCCCTGTGGAGAGTAGGTGTTTTCAAAGCAAAGGCTGGATTTTTCTATACTTGTATGACCCACTTAGTTTCAGAAAAAAAAGCACAACCAAATATAAGACAAAGGAAAAAAAAAAGCATATTTCACAAGAGCAACAACAAAGGTAAAAGTCTAGGAAGTAAAATTAGAAAAGCTACTCAAAGTTTATGCTATGCTAACACAAACATATAAAACTGTATAATTTTACAAGGCCCAGGGTTGTCTTACTGACTGTTTTAACCAAGAGTCGTTTTCAGCTTTTGAAAGATGTCTATATATATATGTAATAGAAACTGGTTTTCAAAGTGGATATTTTCTTTGGACAAAAACTTCCATTTTAAGCCAAACCAAATGAACTCATACATTTGATATAGTCACTTCGTAATCCAGTCACACCATGGGCCCAGCACTATACTAGACACTAGAGATGCAAAGATGACCCATGTCACATATAATTATTTAATTTATAATTGTGTTAAATGCCATTGAGAAAACATATTTACAGTTTCATTTGAGTTTTTCATTGCCATTATAACCAATTTAACAGCTTAATGGAGTGAAATGGATTGATTTTAAAAACATTTTTCTTGCTCTGGCCAAGAAAAGGAACCAAGTTTAAAAAATGAAAGAAATAAGAGCAACTTCTGTCAGACTGAGCCTCCCATTCCATTAAACTTTTGGAATGTTGGAAAAAATAATTGCCTAGGCAATGTATTTGGTCAATTAGCTTATATTCTTAAGCTTCTGAACGTTTGTATCTTCTCATTTAGGAATGTCTTTCACTTCCTTCAAGATTAGCTTAAATACCACTTCCTTATTGATACTGACTGGGATCAGTAGGTGTTAGAGAAGGTCATTGAGAGGACAGGACTTCTGGATTGACCCATGAGCTAGACCCAGGCTATGCAAGTCTCCTTACCATCTCCCCTGTCTTTGGAATGTGCACTCTTCCCATCGTTCCCACGGTAGGCATCATTTTTAGGGACACAGACTTGAGAGAGTAAGGTATTGTTGGGACCATCTGGGACTGAATAAATATGGACCAAATACAGTTAAGGCCTGATAGCTCAGCTGGTAAAGAATCTGCCTGCAGTGCAGGAGACCTCAGTTTGATTCCTGGGTCAGGAAGATTCACTGGAGAAAAGGATAGGCTACCCACTCCAGTATTCTTNAGGGAGGGTACATTTAAATATATCAAGAAATAAAAAGAGAAAATAAGTTTGAATCTCCAGATTTTAAACTAGTTTGACGAATGCTCTCTTAATGCCTTACAGAATATCTTCACAAGTTTTACATGTAACACCATCCTTAGTGCTTCTTGCTTCAAGCTCAGAGGATTTCTATAGGATTCCTACTTATACAGGAAAGTGTGTGCCTGCGTGCTTAGTCGTGTCCTACTCTGGAACACTTAGGGACTGTAACCTTCCAGGCTCCTCTGTATTGGATTCTGCAGGCAAGAATAGTGGAGTTGCCATTTCCTCGTCTAGAGGATCTTCCCTACCCAGAGATGGATCCCATGTCTCCTGCTTTGGCAGACAGATTCTTCATTGCTGGGCCACATGGGAAGCCCATGAAGTGAAGTAGTTGTTCACAATTGGGCATATTTTCTCAGTTCACTTTAGATGACTTATTTAATATATCACCAAGAGATGCACAATCTACTTCATTTAAAGTGGGTTTCAAACTTTCATCTGAAGAGTTGAAGCATTACTTTTGCTCCTCAGAGGCAGTCATCTCTAAAATGGCAAACTGGTGAATGCTGTGAATCCGAGGCACCACGCTGAAACACATCAACAGAAACAAGACTTCCAGCTCTGAAAGCATTCCAGTTCACTGACGGACTCCATGAACTACAATCTGAGCGAGGTCAGAGCACCACTGTCATTTCTATGGCAAGTTCCACCACGGCACTTACTCAGTAGTAATGAGCAGAAGAGATGGCCAGAGCGCACTTGATTCAAAGTGCACACTGAAGAAAATGAGAGGTTTCACGTAGCTAAGAGTAAATTAGGTATGTGTCAATCTATCTGTTGGCACAAATCATTCCACGTAGTGGATAATCTACTAACTACCTCAGAAAATGCAAGTTTTTAGAATAGCAGCAGGGATTTAAGTACTCTATGACCATAGGTATCACAGAGAGAAGCTGAAAACTAATCTTTCAGAGTACACTGTAATGCTTTTATGAGTAACTCCACAGGAAAGTGGAAAATCTGAATCCATATAAGTGTGCATACATCATAACAATTATGAAGGGGACCTTTTGTTTCATTTTATATTTCCCTCAGACTTATTGACATAATCATATCTTCTTCAAAGTAACAAATATAAGCACTCTGTACTGCATACATTTCAAAAAGGTTTATTGGCTTAAGAGCTTTTTCCATCTCTACCATAATTGTCACAGTTTTAAAAGATTTAAATTAGCAGTGATCACACTGAATATCGTATCTTGCAGAGTGACTTAATCCATACAGCCTCAGACCTGAATTCATAAAACTCAGCTTTTTTATTACGTCCATTATTTGTAAGCACTGTGAACTTGGCAAGGAAAGGAAACTCTCAGTCTTAGGTTTTTTATCTATAAAATGTGGACACATGTATACATTGTAATAGCTTTGTTGTTTTGGATGAAAAACGTCAAACAAAGAAAATGTGTTTGTAAATAGTCAAATGCAGGATATAAGCATGTATAGAAATGTAGGATATGAGGCTATAACATCTGTTACTCAATTTATTTCCAGATTGAAATAATTTGGCTGTCTAGGAGCTGTCTTTCACTACTCCATAACCATTCCCTTCTACCCAGTCAAGAAAACCAATTTTTTTTAAAACTATTCTTCAGTCAAAAAGAAGTAAACATGGGGCTTCTCTGGTGGCTCAGCAGTAAAGAATCTGCCTGCAATGCAGGAGATACACAGGGGTTCAATCTCCAGTCTGGGAAGATCCCACATACAGTAGAGCAACTGACCCATGCCCTGCAACAACTGAGCCTGTATGCTGGGGCCGGGGGCTGCGACTGCTAAGCTCATATGACACAACTATGAAGCCTGCACACCCTACAGCCCATGATCCGCATCAGGAGAAGCCACTGCAATGAGAAGCCTGTGTAACACAATGAAGAGTACAAAGATCCAGCAGAGCCAAAAATAAGTAAAATTATTTTTAAAATAGGTAAATGCTCCTTGCCAAAACCTATAAACTCCCAAATTTATAGAAGAAATATTTTTGTTATCAGTGTAATGTCCTTATCATTAACTCCAATAATAAAGAAAGCAGTTTACAATTTTGGATGCCTCTGAAATCAATTTTAATTTGGCCTATCAAATTATTTAGTTTGGTTAATCAAAAATATATGCATTTTTACAAGATTCTCCTTTTTTTTCTGACATTTAAAGTTACTTAATAGGAGAACAAGAGAAACAAAACAAAATAGGATATTATGCTCTGCTTTACTTAAAACTAATTTATGAGAAAATATAACAGATATACTCCTCCCTAAATGTTTGCATGGATATTTGTTATTTCTTCCCTTTAAAGGAAAAAAACAAGTAAGATATTAGTATAAATAGAAAATTTCTTCTTTAATATATACTGATATTGCCCATAAGATCTCTGAGGACAGAGGCTATAAGCTTTTACTTGTTTATGACATTCTCAGAAGTGAAATATTTCCTGGCTTTCAGTAAAATTAATGAATGAAATAATGCTAGATACAATGAAGCAAACATGAAAAGCAAATTGAGCCGCTTAATGTAGTTTTATTTTCTTATGATTTTGCATTATAAGACATAGCAGTGATGACCTGGCAAGAACCATGAATTTGTCCTCATATCATGACCTTTTATCTACACATTGTCTACTTCTTATTGTATTAAAATATTAGAGTCTTGTTTCAGTGCATTTAAAAAACTGGAAGCAACCATAAACCTCATTCTTCATCCAGATTCCTTACTGGTACATTTTATGGCAGCATAAATTTTCTAACTATGGCCACCATGATAAAACTGTCTGGGTCAATTATAGCAATTATGTGCTCTTCAACATTTCCAAGCATTTCGGTTTCACTGATCATCTGATCAATGTGTGTCTCCACACTAAACTCTATGCTTCATGAGAGTAACACAACTTTACTCAGTTTTATTCTTGGCATCTTGAGAGAATCAGAGAGTATGAGAACATCAGTAAATATCATATATGTGACTCAATGATCGACTTTAACAATGAATAAATGAAGTTAACTTATCACAAAGTGCTACGAAAGCTTTCCAACAAATAGAAAAATTAAAAAAATGTAATCTTCCTTTCAACAGGAATAAAACAGTAGGTGTACTTGTTTTGAAATAAACTAAGGAACAAATATTGTCTAGCCCTGCAAACAACAGTTCCAGGGTTATTCAAGTGCCACATTCCTAAAGTAAAACATATGCTACAAATCAGCATAGTTTGTTGAGAAAAGAGACTAATTATAAAACAGCAGCTGAAAGGCAGCTCTGTGTTGCTACATTTGCCCTGACAGAAGGTATTGAAGTATTTACTTGGGTCTGCTGTTTCAAGCAGTCTGTCCTTGGCCTCAAAAAGAAATTATGCTTAAAAAAAGAGAAGTGTAAGTTAAATATCTTTAAATGTGTTTGCCACTATCATTACCAGTCTTAGTAATAATATTTCTCTTGTTCTTGGCAGATGAGTTTTTTTAAATTTTTTCTATTTTTTACATTAAAGGACAATAGCATTTACCTGTGATTGCCACTGAATGCTTAAGGTTGATATTTTTTTTTTTCTTTAACTGAAAACAATGAATTTTTTCTACAGTGCATCAATATCTACTACTCTGAAACTATCCACAAAGAATGCACAAGAAAGTCACGATGAGCTCTGGATGATGGCCACCTGCAAAGAAATGATAAGACTGAGCCTTTCTCTCTTTTCTTGGCAGGATCCCTTTGCTGTGTTCTGACTTATGCCAGGTAATTGAAGTCAGTCAACTAGACAACCAGCTAATTTCCATTTTCTCTCTCTTCTGTATATATCCATAATAGCCTCACATTCTTCACAAGGAAATGTAACAATATGTCTGTCATTTAAATAATTCACCAACTGATGTACAAAAACATTACAAGAGAAAGCTGGAATTAATTTCAGAGTGATACAGGTTCATATATCAATCCTAATTTATACTTTCCTAAGATCATTTTGGAGTTAGTTAATTATTTTGAATGGAGAGGTGGCAAACAATTTGTTGCCATCATGGAGCTTAATTTGAATGTGTGCTAGTCACTCAGTCATATCTGACTCTGCAATCCCATGGGCTGTAGCCTGCCAGGCTCCTCTGTCCATGGAATCTCCAGGCAAGAATACTACAGTAGCTTGCCATTCCCTTCTCCAGGAGATTTTCCCAACCCAGGGAATGAACCCAGGTCTGCTGCATTGCAAGCAGATTTTTTAACATCTGAGTTACCAGGTGTCTTCAAATTTGAGTGGGTAGAGATGAACAAAAAATAAGCTGTCAAAAAGTAAATAAGATCATTTCTAGTTGGGTCACAATCTGTAAAATAAATTATTGTGACATGATAATGTTTAACTAAGGAATGGGGAGTTGCTACCTAAAATAAAGGATTAAACTGAGTGAAAGTTTGGTACAATAGAACAGAAGGGAAGCTAGGAGAGCTGACATAGACTTCAAGGAAGGGAGAATTAAAGGGCACAGTGATGAAGAAGTGGGCAAGAACTAGACCAAATTGAAACTTACCGGCCAGTGGATGTTAAACTTCAAAAGCATCTAAGTGGGGTAAGGCTATGATCCAAACTACGATTTGTGATTGCTATCTGTGGAAATAATTTTAGGTGAACAAGACCAAAAGTAGGAGATAAGAGGCTACTGTGTTAAAACAGCCTGGAGATGACAGGGACGAAAGTTAGAGAAATAGGAGTCAAAATCGAGAAGAAAGCTGAGAAGCATTGTAAGGGTAAACTGGGTGATGAGGGCAGCAGGAACCAAAGTGTTTAGTATTGAACTATTGGGAATTGCTGATGGACAGGGAGGCCTGGCGTGCTGCGATTCATGGGGTTGCAAAGAGTCGGACACGACTGAGTGACTGAACTGAACTGGACTGCTTGGGTGTATAGTAGTGCTATTTATTGAGCAGAAAATAATTGTGGAAGGATAAGTTTTTGATCAAAATTTAAGAGTTGAAAATAGTGTTTATTATGATTATTTACTCAAAGATATTTATTTTTTATTTAAATATACCAGCAGAATGAGGGCAGTGTCAAGATAAAATTTTTAAAAAGTACCGGTGTACTTTCTACTTTCTACCATAAAACTGATTGAGATCACCCTGGGAGGAGAGTTGGATTGAGAAGAAGAAACAAGGATTAAAAACTTGGATAAGAAAGCTGTGGTACATATATACAATGGAGTATTACTCAGCCATTAAAAAGAATACATTTGAATCAGTTCTAATGAGATGGATGAAAAAAAGGAGCCTATTATACAGAGTGAAGTAAGCCAGAAAGAAAAACACCAATATAGTATACTGACACATATATATGGAATTTAGAAAGATAGTAATGATGACCCTGTATGTGAGACAACAAAAGAGACACAGACATATAGAACGGACTTTTGGCCTCTGAGGGAGAGGGAGAGGGTGGGATGATTTGGGAGAATGGCATTGAAGCATGTATACTATCATGTAAGAAACGAGGCGCCGGTCTATGTTCGATGCAGGATGCAGGATGCTTGGGGCTGGTGCATAGGATGATCCAGAGAGATGTTGTGGGGTGGGAGGTGGGAGGGGGATTCAGGATTGGGAGCTCGTGTACACCTGTGGGGGATTCATGTCGATGTATGGCAAAGCCAATAGAGTATTGTAAAGTAACATAAAGTAAAAAATAAATAAATAAATAAAAATAAAAACTTGACATTTAAAATTTTTCTTTCAAAACAAGTTTAAACTTATGAAATATAGCAAATGAGGTATAATTCATGAGATATAATTCCTTCTTCCATGCTCTTACTCACTTTATTCTGCCTTTATTATTTCCTTTTTACCTTAAGAACTTATTCTGACATTTTTGCAAAGGTATGTGTACTGGCAAAAACTATCCGAATATTTCTTTCTGAGAAACATTACAGGAAGAAGAAATATTATTTATTCTTCATTTTTTTAGGATAATTTCACTGGGAACAGAATTTTCTAAGCTGGTAGTTTTTTCTCCCAACACTATTTTTCTTTATTCTCTTCTTGCTTGCATAGTTTCTGAGAAGCTGGATATAATTTTATCTTTTTTCCTCTACAGATAAGGCGCTTTATTTTCCTCTGGCTTCTTTCAGAATATCTTTCCTTTGATTTTTATATTTTATATTATATTTTATCTTTGATTTTTCTGTAGTTTTAAAGTGATATACCTAGGCGTGGAGTTCTTTTTTTGGGAGGGGGGTTATATTTTGAGTTTGTTGGATATGTTGTTTGGTGTCTGACATTAATTTGGGTAAGTTCTCAGCCTTTATTGTTTCAAATATTTCTTCTGTTCCTTTTTTATCTCTTCTCTCTCTTCTTTATCTTCCACTATTCCCATTACACGTCTGTTATACCTTTTGTAGTTGTCCCACAGTCCTTGAATATTGTTTTGCTTTTTTCAGCCTGTTTCTTTCCATTTCGTTTTTCCAGATTTCTATCAATTATATTCTCTGCCTCAAAGATCCTTTCCTCAACCACGTCCAGTCCACTAATAAGCACATTCAAGACATTCTTCATTTCTGTTGCAACAGTTTGGAAATCTAGCATTCCTTCTTAGTTCTTAGAACTTCCATCTGTCTGCTTACATTGCCTGTCTATTCTTGAATGCTGTCATCTCATCCTTTGGCATCTTCAGCATTTAGAGACTAAGTATTTAATCGCAGCTTTAGTATTTTAATCATGGCTGCTTTATAATCTTGGTCAATATTCAATACTTCCAACATCTCGCAGTTTCTGGTCTGATGTTTATTCTTTCTATTCAAAATTGTGTATTTGCTTTTTGGTAGGCATTTTAATAGTGAGGTGTAGGGGAAAGGGAAGTGTTCTATCATCTTTAATTAGGTCTCACTCTTAGTAAGCTTGTGCCTCTGGACTGAATTTCATGAGAATTTATCTCTCTCTCTCTCTTTTTTCTCTTTCCTTTAGGTGGGACAGGATGGCTAGACTGGTCCTGAAGTTGGTTATTTCCCTTCCCCAGGTCTATTAGGTTTGAAAATACTCCATCCATTTCAGACTTAACTTTTTATAAGACAGATCTTTCTAAGAGCAGGACAAAAAAAAAAAGGAAGAACAAAAAGAGGGCACTCGGGTATTTCAAAATGCTTACCTCTTTTCCCTGCCCCTACAAGAAGCCTGAGGGTATGATTTTATTTTCTTTTTTTTTTCTGCAATACTGTGGGAGTGTGGCTGAGGTCTGAGGTCAATGTTACAATACTGTGGGGTCCCCACCCCCATGACTCAGCCTCCCTGTAGTATTTGCTGTCTAAGTTGTTTGGACCTCCAGCCATTCATCAAGTCAAATTCAGGGTTTGCTCTCCTCACACAAGGCTTATTCTCCTGGTGGTTTCTGCTCATGAATCTCTGTTCAAATAAACTGGGGCTCCCTGTATCCACCTCTTGCTGCTGCTGCTAAGTCACTTCAGTCACGTCCTTGGTTTCTCCAAATTGTCAGTCTCTGCAACATTGTGGGCAGTGGTTTTCCCTGTAATCTCACTGTCTCAAGGAGCCAATAAGCTGTTCAGATTTTCACTTGTAGTGGTTTTCTGGTAGTGACTTTTGAGTTCCTTACATGTGAAGATGTGCAGCCTGCTGGTTATTACTATTTTTAAGACAATTTTCATTTTTTCCAGGAGGGGGATATACAGATGGCAGAACTTGCTAGTGCAGACTCATTTAAACTATTCTGAAGTGAGGATGCCTATATTCCTCAAGGTGAAAAGGGATAAGTTCTTATAACACTATGAAATGCAATACTAGTAGAGCTGATAATGGATTATACCAAAACTGTCTGCCCATAAAATGCAGCATAGGCACTAGTACGTTAGCTCACTTTCATTAAGAGACAAATTCACATTAGCTTGGTAAATTTTGTCAACATTCTATACTTATTTCTAATTTCCAGATATTATTATCTGTATTAAAGTGCTCATTCCACTCAAAAGGCAGCAAGCCCTACCTTGAAAGAGTTACCCATGCATTTAAATTTGTTCTGTTGATTACCTACCTGTTGATAATTCTGAGCAATTATCTAACTCTACTAGCCATAATTATGCATGTATGTCATTTTCACTTTTTTCAACAAGTATTTCATACTAGGGTTATATAGGAAATCAGTCTGTATGTATCTCTTTATCCATCTTGGTTTGAACACCAACTTTATTGCTAAGGAGTATATATATCTTTGGGCAATTTGTTTAACTTCTATAAGCTTCTATATGCTTTAATTCCACAATCTTTATAATGGCAACTATAATAACAACATGTACTTCACTGGCTATTATGATGTTCAATGAGATAATACAATTAAAATGTTAAAGTGTTTATCAATGTTCCTGTCACATGGGAAGGACTTGATAAAGTAATTGCATTTAAAAACACATAGAAACAATATAATAAAATGTCATTAGTAAATGCACATACATTTGATAGTAATATATCACTAAAGATTTTTTTTTGTTGTTTCTTACTCAAGGAAATAGGAAATTATAATCATGTATTCAAGTTGTTGAAATAGTAAACATATTTACATTTTAAGATCACTTTGAGATATTTGAGAATTGATGATATTGAGAATATCAATTAGACCAGTGAGAAACAGAAGTACATAAACACAGAAGAGTAATGATTAAAAAAGAAGAAGTAGAAGCATATAGATGTAATGGGGATAAAGTTGATTTTCTCCAAAAGCAAGATCTGTGTTTAAGGTGAGGCTGCTTGGTATTCTTTGTAGTACATAGCATGCATCTCTCAGTTAAAAAAAAGTTGAGAGAATTCTGTATTATTACACAGTGTCAGAAGGTAAATTTGTCATTACCCAACATTATGTTTCTGTATCATGTATAGCTTCACTGTCATTAATTGACATCTCCCCCAAATTAATTGAAAGTGTTATTCGCTCAGTCCCATTTGACTCTTTTCAACCCCATGGACTATAGCCTGGCAAGCTCTTCTGTTCATGGGATCGTCCAGACAGGACTGCTGGAGTGGATTGCCATGCCCTCCTCCAGAGGATCTTCCCAACCCAGGTCTCCCACATTGCAGGCCAACTTTTAAACATCTGAGCTATCAGGAAAGCCCCAAAATTCTTGAAATGCCTCTCTAAATCCTAGTGGTTGCTATCAGTAAATTTTAGAAATGCTTAAGTTATAATTACTCTTTTCCTAAGGCTTAATGTGAAACTTGGGGCTTCCCTGGTGGTGCTAGTGGTAAAGAATCTGCTTGCCAATGCAGGAGACTTAAAACATGTGGGTTCAATCCCTGAGTTGGGGCAATCCTGGGAAGAGGGCATGACAACCCATTCCAGTATTCTTACTGGAGAATCTCACGGGCAGAGGAGCTTGGCAGGCTATAGTCCATGGGGTCATAAAGAGTCAGACACGACTGAAGTGACTTAGTATGCATACACGCAAAGAGAAATTTAGGAAGAGTTTATTATGGAACATTATACAAAATCCATTTTATGTAAGATGTCATGAAGAACTTTCCCACCACAAATACTACACAGCAGAGCATCTAAATTCATGCACTTGTTATAGAGATTTTCAAATAGAAACTAGAAGATAAGTTGTTAGAGGTGTTATTAAAGTAAAATTAAAATAATTCACCTTCCATACAATAAAAATGCACTTTAAATAGTTAAAGAACTAAATAATAACTAACAGGCTATTAGTCTGATAATATTTACTGGTTCAAATGTATCAACATAGTATGATTTTGTCTAAAAATATGTTGCCAGAATAATTTTTTGTATATTGTTTTTAATCTATTAAGAAGGCTCTGAAATCTAAATAAACAAATTAAAAATTCAATGGAGACAATTAAAGAGGAAGCTTAAAAAAAAAGAAAAGAAAGAGAACTATTGATATATGGTTTTGACAGTTGCTATGCTAAGTATTTTTTTAAAATTTTTCTCAATCCTCAAAATATGTCAGGTAGGAATCACTATTCAAATTGGTTTTGTAACACAAGTTGTAAATGGCAGAGCCAAGATTTAAATTCAGTTATCTCTGATTCCACAACCTATGAAAAAAAAAAATAAAAATGATGGGTAAAGGTAGGGATTATTATTTTTTCTAAATGTTATGTACTAGTAGACATGTATACATGATATTAGAGTAATAAAAAGAAAAAGTAACTTGTGAGAGATCAAAAATATATTACAAATACTAAATCCCACTACCAATGTCATAGGACCATGTGTATATTAGCTTTAAATCATTTTACAAATTTGTTTTGATTGACAGAGCCTATAGACATTATGCAGGAGCTACATGAAAAGTGTAATTATCTTAATGTGACTTTTTCAATCTCAGTGTGATTTATTCATGAAAATACCCAACCTTAGTAACCTTTTCTTTTCTATATTCATATTTATGTATGTCTTTGAAAAATAAGGCATCAGATATGTAATCATTATGTTGGTTTAACTTCTAAGTCATGTCCGACTCTTGTGACCCTATGGACTGTAGCCCACCAGGTTCCTACGTCCATGGGATTTTCCAGAAAAGAATACTGAAGTGGGCTGCCATTTCCTTCTTCAAGATTCCTGCACTGCAGGCAGATTCTTTACTGACTGAGCTATGAGAGAAACCCATAAAAAAATAAACATGAAAAGATGCTCAACATCGCTCATTATCAGAGAAATGCAAATCAAGACCACAATGAGGTACCATTTCACACCAGTCAGAATGGCTGCGATCCAAAAATCTACAAGCAATAAATGCTGNAAAAAAAAATGCCACTTGGCTCATAGTAAGCATCCAGAGGACAAAGAAGTATTACCAATTCATCAGGCAAGAACTAGGGCAGTAGCCACTTATATTAATAGTAGCACAGGCATGGTTAGATTGAAGATACGCACAATGCTTCATCACATGAGTATCTAAATGAGAGTCTAAAAATGTAAAATATTGACCTTAAATTATGCCCAACAAGGGGCTTGCTTATAAGCAATAGCTTACTGCAAATCCTTTTAATTGTTTTACACCGTGTCGCTTGTGGTGTTTTACACCATGTTGCTGAATGTTGATTTGCAATGCTTCCTAGAGATCCAGACTTTTGTTATCCTAATTGCTCTTATGAACTGTTAAGATGTTGAAAAACTACTGCAAAGTAACTCATATGTTTATAATCTTAGTTTCTATTTTACATTTCCAGACTCATAGTATGTGAGATAATAATTTAGGTCAATTTTTGTTACCTGTTTCAATTTATTCAATAAGAGTGTCTTTATGATGACAATGAAGAAATGAAAACCCATTTTAGGGATGTTTCACATATCTCATTTTTTATGGTCACTCAGTAAGAAAGTTCTACTGGAGACTCAGAATGCATGTTATAATGACAAAAAATCAAAGTGATAAAAATAACTAGAAATAACCAATGGACTGATTGAAAATATAGTGGAAATTAAAAAAAAAAACACTTTAGTAACATATTGGTTAATAAATATCA
The DNA here is from genome assembly GCA_006410875.1 of Neotragus pygmaeus. Lineage (NCBI taxonomy): Eukaryota > Metazoa > Chordata > Mammalia > Artiodactyla > Bovidae > Neotragus > Neotragus pygmaeus. Next base: position 15,993 of record SJYV01048407.1, on the reverse strand, counting down.
ACTTTTGCAACATGCTGATTGNCTGGAGACTCAGAATGCATGTTATAATGACAAAAAATCAAAGTGATAAAAATAACTAGAAATAACCAATGGACTGATTGAAAATATAGTGGAAATTAAAAAAAAAAACACTTTAGTAACATATTGGTTAATAAATATCAACTTTTGCAACATGCTGATTGAGACCTTTTTTCTTTCCGTTACTTCATAAAAATATCTGATGGTGGTGTATCTTTCACTAAACAGAATGAAAGCTAATAAGGATCATGCTGGGTTATCTTGGAAAGTAACAAAGAATTTACTTGTTGATTTGTGTAGAGGTGGCATGATTTACGCTCTAGCAAAGTTGAAATAGCTTTTCCAAACTTTGTCTAGGATCAGGATTTCAGGGTTAAAATTCTGTCGTATACAACAATTTCTCAGCAAAGTCTAATAGTTTATTCAGAACACAACACAGAAGGCATGAGAAAGGGTTGAAAACCATCCACTAGGTAAATATTTAAATAGAAGCCAAGTTTACGTCATAGTGGGTGAGGCATATTTCCACATGGTCTTGGCAACCTTCAGTTATGATGTAGGCAAAGAATGACCCCCTAGGAGTCTATGTAGCAGTAGTAGCAGTTTTCTTCTGGAGGAAGACAGCAGTGGGGAACTCAAATTGGAGGAAAAGGGAAACTTATCCCTGTGAACTTGGCTTAGAGCAAGGCTCCAACTTAGGCCGTGGATGCAGGAACACTGAAAATAAAACAGAAACATTGCATTTCAAAGAATTTGGGCAGTTAGAAGGGAGATAGATTGGCAGTTGCCTGCAAAGTAGAGAATAATAGAGGGTGCCAAGGATGAGTGACAGGTTAATGGGCAAGATTCAATAGTCCGTGTTTATTCTGTAAAAACAAACAAACAAACAAACAAAAAGAAAGAAAAAAAAAACCTCTTCTCTGCTTCTATTTGGTGGATAGTCAAGGACATTATGATATAATGAAAAGAGCAGAGATTTTATAGGCTGAAAACTTGGGCTCAAATTCTGGGTCTTCTATCTACAGATTATGACAAAAGCTGCTGGCTCTTCAGCAAAATGGTATCTCTTTTTTCCTGGACACCCAGTGAGGTTGCATTTCTCAGCTTCTCTCACAATTAATCGTATCACACATGACTGTGTTTTAGCTAGTAGAATGACAACAAAAATGATGTTGGTGTGATTTTGACAAAAACAAAGATGCTTAGGAGTTGTCCTAGAGGGTAATTAGGCATTTGCCAGGTGGTCTATTTCAGAACATGTGCTGTGCACATACTCAAAAAGTAAAAATGGAGGAACCCTCATGGTTCTCCAGAACTCTGTGTTCTTATTCAAGAAAAAATGGAATCCATGCTGCTAGTCCTCTTTTCACCATGAAAAGAAAAGAGAGAAGGTTTTTTATGTACTAAAAATGAGCTTCACTAACTAATAAAAGATATTTACAAAATTTCAAAAGTAAGCATCACACTCAACATTTGATGAAAACTAGAAATATTTTTCTCTACTATCACTTAATTAAAACACTGTAATGGGGCACTTTGCCAGAGCACTAAGACAATAAATGAAAAATACTTTTAAAACCCTGTAAAAGAGAAATTAAAATATGCAAGACCTTGTATAAGGAAACTATAAAATTATCCAGAATGACAGAAATAATAATCTGAATAAATGAAGAAATTCATTATAATTCTTAAAAAAATAGTCTTAAACTTAGAGTAATCCAAATCCAAATTCCAACAGGATTTTTGAAGGAATTTGACAGGCTGATTCATAATATCATGTTGGAGGTCTTAACTATAAGAATATCTAAGACATTTTACAAAGAAGAAAAAAATGTATTATGAAAGCATAGCTAAACAACATACAGAAATTAAGTTGGCTAGGATCACAATAGGGCTTCCCTGATAGCTCAGTTGGTAAATGCCTGCAGTGTGTGAGACCTGGGTTCGATCCCTGGATTGGGAAGATCCCCTGGAGAAGGGAAAGGCTACCCACTCCAGTATTTTTGCCTGGAGAATTTCATGGACTGTATAGTCCTAGGGGGCAAAGAGTTGGACACAACAGAGCAATTTAATAAAAAAGAAAAAAAAAAGAATCACAATAAGAATAGCATATTAATCAATCAAAACAAAGAATCAAGAAACAGACACATTAATAAATGTAGATTTTGTAAATAAAGAGAGTTGGTATTTTTAAGCCACTAAGGAAATGATGAATTCTTCAATAAATGGGGTTGGAGCAGATGAAAAACAAAATATTAAAGGAGTAATAAATTTGACTACATCAAAATTAAGGCCTTATCTATGATAAATGTGACCATAAAAATTTTTACACCAAACAATAGAAAAGGGAAATATATTTGAAATCTCTATCACAAGAAAACAGTTAATGTCTAGCCATATAAAAGCACAACTCTTACAAATTAACATTTTAATGCTCTACAAAAATAAGGAAAGAATATAAATTGGCAATTCCAAAGGGGAAGACTAAACAGCCAGTAAACAAGACACGCAGCCTCACGGGTCAGGGAGGAAATGGGAATTAAAACAAACAAGTGATGCCATTTTTAAAAACACAATCTAATTAGGGGGAAAATGCTATAATATCAAAAGTTATTGAGCCTAAAGGTGAAAAGAACTCTCCAAAGCTGCTGGTAGTAAATTGGTGCAGTCACTCTGGAAAGCAATTTTGTGGTATNAACAAACAAGTGATGCCATTTTTAAAAACACAATCTAATTAGGGGGAAAATGCTATAATATCAAAAGTTATTGAGCCTAAAGGTGAAAAGAACTCTCCAAAGCTGCTGGTAGTAAATTGGTGCAGTCACTCTGGAAAGCAATTTTGTGGTATTTGTTAGATTTTTTTTTTTAATCAGAGGATAATTGCTTTACAATATTGTGTTTGTTTCTGCTGTATAACAACAAGAATCAGCTATATGTATACATATATCCCCTCCCTCCTGAACCTCCCTTACATTTCCCAGCCTCATCCCACTCCTCCAGGTCATCACAGAGCACCAGGCTGAGCTCCCTGGGCTATACGGCAGCTTCCCACTAGTACACACGGTGGTGTGTACATGCCAATGCTATTCTTTCAGTTTGTCCCACCATCTTCTTCTCTGCTGTGTCCCCAAGTCCATTCTCTGTCTGGATCTCTATTCCAGGCCTGCAAATAAGTTCATCGGCACCATTTTTGCAGATTCCACACACATGCATTAGTATACAATGTTTGTGCTTCACTTTCTGACTTACTTCATTCTATATGACAGATTCTGGGTTCATCCACATCACTGAAAATGACCCAATTTCATTCCTTTTTTTGACCAATATTCATATATATAAATAAATATTCAAAAGCAGAGACATTACTTTGCCAACCAAGGTCCGTCTAGTCAAGGCTATGGTTTTTCCTGTGGTCATGTATGGATGTGAGAGTTGGACTGTGAAGAAGGCTGAGCACCGAAGAATTGATGCTTTTGAACTGTGGTGTTGGAGAAGACTCTTGAG
>SJYV01048397.1:286002-323888 GCA_006410875.1 Neotragus pygmaeus | reverse complement strand
GAAGCTGAAACTCTAGTACTTTGGCCACCTGATGTGAAGAACTGACTCATTTGAAAAGACCCTGATGCTAGGGAAGATCTAAGATGGGAGGAAAAGGGGACAACAGAGGATGAGATGGTTGGATAGCATCACCGACTCAATGGATATGAGTTTGAGTAAGCTCAGGGAGTTGGTGATGGACAGGGAGGCCTGGTGTGCTGCAGTCCATGGGGTTACAAAGAGTCGGACATGACTGAGCAACTGAACTGAAGTGATCTCAAGAAAACTGAACAAAGGGGCAGATAAACTGGGAACACTGAGGACCAGGAACACTATCCAGGAAGGGTCTGTGTAAGAAAGATCCGTGTTAAATTTCACCTCTCATACTCAACCCCTCATGCCATCACCTGGAAAAAGACCAACAGATGTCTCAGACCAGAGATGAGGTCATAAGGAAGTTAACACGATACCGAGCTATGTTTTAAAAGAAGAATTTGTCTCTGTCATAATTGGTATAATAAAATAAAAAGTAATTTGTGAAGACCTAGTAACAGGCTGTGGCCTGATTGTTGTGAGTAGCTCAAGACACACAGAATAGCCTGTTCAGTCTTACTAGTTTTACAAAAGAATTAAAGTTTGGTTGGTTTTTTTTTTTCCCCAGAACTGTCTCCTGTGTTTATTGAGCTTTGCAGGTGTCCATCACAGTCTCTGAGCTTCTGTCCTGGCCTGGCTGTCACCGGGGATCTGCTCAGAGTCTCTTCTGGGGCCACCAGTCAGAGCGCTGACAGCCTGGTGTCAGCAGTCCTGAAACCAGACAGCTCCTCCTCCATTTCCATACTGAAGAGAAATGAGGAAAAGTCCACGCAAAAGGAATCGGCAGAATCCTACCGGGAAGGAAGCCGAGTCAAACCATTCCTCTCTATTTAAGAGTCAGAACATGGTATAAAAGGCTCTACTTTTTTACAAAAAGATGCTTTATACGTCTCACAGGTTTCCGGCAGCCCACGAGGACCAACAGAACGTTGCATGACTACGTTTTCTCCAGAAGTGTCAAACTTATCCCGCTGCAAGGCCCTTCACAGGGACAGCTCCCAGCCAGGCCGAGGGGCTCGGGTGGCCCTTCCAGACCCTGCAAGCCGGAGGCCCGTGTGCACAGACCTCTGAAATGGAGACCTCGTAGCACCTGGGCAGCCACCCCGCCCCACCCCCACTGCCTCCAGCCAGTGCCTCAGGCAGGAACAACTCCAAACTCTCAAGGCAGGTGCTTTGTTCTAAAAACTAGAAATACCACCTCAAATGACAACTTACTGACCCAAACTGGTTTCACGGCGCTGCTTAACCACAAAGGGCAGTAAGTGCAGCCTTCACAAGCTATGGAAGGAGAGGAGGCAATGAGTAAACTGACTGACCACCACACCCTAGGAGTAACCCCAGCCAGCGTCAACCACTTTCCCTGGTACTAGGGAGAGGGCTTTAGGAGTGCTAGCAAGCTCTAAAGCAGGGTACGGGCCTCTTACCTCATACCTCAGACTCTCAGATGGTCACCAGTTTGTTGTTGCTTAAAAATAAATAATATAACATAGGGGAAAAACAAATATTAAGGCCTTGCAGTATAAAAAAATATTAAAATTATGCATGCTAAGTCACTTCAGTCATATCTGACTCTTTTGACCCAATGGATTATAGCCCACCAGGCTCCTCTGTCCATGGAATTCTCCAGGCAAGAATACTGGAGTGGCAAGATCCTACTCCAGAGGATCTTCCTGACCCAGAGACTGAACCTGCATCTTTTACGTCTCCTGCATTAGCAGATGGGGTTTTTACCACTAGCACCACCTGGGAAGCCCAAAATTAAAATTAATAAATATATATGTTATAATGAGAAAGTACATAGCAAAATAGGAATATTTAAATTAGATAGTCAAGATCAGAAGCTATACATTTTAATACAAATTTCTCTACTCAAGGGTAATTTGACTCAGCAATTCTTAAGAAAAGTGGCAGCATTCTTAATTTAAAAATTAAATTTTCATGATGAGATTTTACTCAAAGGCATGTTGGTCATGGGTTTTCAGCTAACAAATCAGAAACAAGAATGGGCAGTCTACACCTTTGGAGTGTCACCACATGAGATCAGAAACCCATCAATTGTCACTTATATAATTTGTCACTTGTCATATAAATTGTACACTTGTGCTATTGCTCCCAGACTTCCCAGTGTAACCAGCTTACTGAAGAGTCTTAACTCCACGAAGCACAAACATGTAAGGTCTTTGCTTTTCTACAGTCACTGACTAGACTGTGCTCTAAGGAGCCACCTTTCCTTAGCCCCTCAATAACATCCTAAACAAAACTTTCCCATTCACTTTCAGGTGGTAAAAACCCCAATTCAGCTCGATGCAGTTTCACCACAATATTGTATCAACATCACACCTAACTGAGGTCTTCCCTTCCCCCTCCCCACCGTCACCCTGGGCTGAGTCCACCGGATTTAGAGTGGGGCAGAAGCTAGGAGCATCTTCTTCATACTTTTCCCCCGGCGCTGGAACTAAGATTCCAGCCACAGAATTAAATCCTAATGCTCCCTCCAAGACCCTCCATGCTCCATGACTGGCTCTTGAAGTGCCCTATCACAAGGTGCTGGGTAACCTGCTTGATCCTCCAGATCCACACCCAGCTTCTCGTCTCTTCTGGGTGCCCAGGAGGCTGACTTCTCCATGAAATTTCAACTGGGCTCTTTTCCTCACTGGCTTCTGCTCAGATTGGGCAAAGAGAGGTGCTGGTGGGAGACAAGAATCTGCACAAAGATACTGAGGCATTTACTTCCTAGAGTCTTTCCTTGCAGGGCTGGAAATTGTCAGTGACTAAGTCCTTCAGAAGCCCGTCTGTCCAACCAGCTGCCTGCCTCTCCATCTCCAGTTCTGGGTTCCAGTCTCCACGACCCCTTCTTGCATCTTTGGGTTTGTGGTGGTTCAAGCCTCGTCTTCTGTGACGGTCGGCATGCTCCCCTATGCCTTGCTGGCTTCTCTCAACTTCAGTCACACCTGGTACATGTTCCCTTCATCAACCTCTCCTCGGTTGCCCTGTCTGAGTGAGCTGCCTGATGACTGTCAGGATGCAGCCTGGGAAGGGAATGAGCACTTTTCTCTGCCTTGAAAAGAAGGGAGGAAAAACCCCAGCAACCCTGATGCTAAGGACTCATCATCTGAACAATGTCCTTATTTTGACCTCTGCCTCTCCCCTAATCTGTGTGCTTATTAAGAAGGGGATAGGGGACTTCCTAGTGGCTCAGACAGTGAAGGATCCGCCTGCAATGCAGGAGACCTGGGTTCAGTCCCTGAGTTGGGAAGATCCCCTGGAGAAGGGAATGGCAAACCACTCCAGTATTCTTGCCTGGAGAATCCCATGGACAGAGGATCCTGGCAGGCTACAGTCCATGGGGCTGCAAAGAGTTGGACACAACTGAGCGACTAACACTATCACTTTTAGGGCTTCCCTGGTGGCTCAGGGGTAAAGAATCCACCTGCCAGTGCAGGAGACATGGGTTGGATCCATGCTCCAGAAGATTCCACACGCTGCAGAGCAAAGAAACCCATGAGCCACAACTACTGAGCCTGTGCGTTAGAGCTCATGCTCCACAACAAAAGAAGCCACCACATTGAGAAACCTGTGCACCGCACCCAGCGTAGCCCCCGCTCTCTGACAGTAGAGAGGCCAGAGCAATAACGAAGACCCAGCATAGCCAAGAAAAAATAAATGCATTTTTTAGAAAAAGAAGGGGATAGACTTGTGACAATGGATCGGGATCAGTTCTGAGACCTCATCATATGCCCTAGAGGGAGTTCCAGCCTTCAAATGCAAGAAAGCTCCTCGTTCTTTTGTCAGCAATTTTCAGTTCCGGGGCAACAGAAAAAGCCCACTCAGCATCCTGAAAGATCTACATTTACCAATTTGCATACTCAAAACTCAATAAATACACATTCTTAGGAACTGCACTAACTACGCAGAACTAGATTCATCTGTAAGTTCGGCTCCTTGTTAGCTTGAATAATGAACAGTTAATGAATACCTGAGGATTTATCTTTACTTGTCTCAGTACCGTCTCAAGAAAATATCAAGTTGCTCATACTGAATTCTAGCGTTTCTTCTCTGAAGACTTTTATTATGTTTTAACACATAACCAGTGTCAAAACAGTACTCCCAGGACACTAATACAAAGATTCATCTAATGGCACATTTTACAAATAGCTGCTTTGAGGAAGAACAAGGGTACGATCCTTTAGAGGCACTGTGCTGTGTGTTTCACTTAGCTGGAATGAAACACTACCTGAGAGCTATCTCCGGGTAACCTTAAGCTTTACTTGCATTTTTTAGCTTATTAAAAGTGAAGGCATTAAGAAGCTGAGTGAAATTGCCAGCAAACTATATTTCATGTGGAAGATCAGCAGGGGTCTTTTGGAGACCTTCATTTTTTCTCTGAGTGTCAGGAAATCAGATTATTGAATCCAGCTGCAAGCTGTTTTGATTGAACTGAAAGTCTGATTTAATTTGGTACAAATGGCAAATTACTCCTCTATTTATCCTTGAACTGCATGTACTCCTAAAGTACTATATTTTAGGATGTCCTTAAAAGTTGAGTAGGAAACTGATTGCTCAAGGTTCTTTCTCCATGCCTAGACTATTTGTAGAATGTCAATATGTCCTGGAGTAGCAAAGATGTCCCACACACAGCCTACCCTCCCTGCCCTCAGGCTGTTACATGTATTGACTCCATGGGTCTATGCACAGAGAGAAAGATTCGTGGAGATTCTTGACAAAATGGAACAAAGCTTGAAGTATTAATCTATTGATACCACTTAAAGGGCCACTGATTTGAAGCTGGTTCTGTCCTGTCCTGAGTGATACTGCTATTCAGAATGCTTAATGATGCTAAGAAAGAAAATCTTCCAGAGTGTCAAGCCCTGCAAAGGATAGTGTTTTAAGGACAGAAAATGACTCTGGTTTTGTTAAATTTTTTGTACAGCAGAGCTTTTGAGAACCACTCTTCAGCAGAACCTATTTTGAAAAAACAAAAGAACTTATGATTCCAATACCANTGCTAAGAAAGAAAATCTTCCAGAGTGTCAAGCCCTGCAAAGGATAGTGTTTTAAGGACAGAAAATGACTCTGGTTTTGTTAAATTTTTTGTACAGCAGAGCTTTTGAGAACCACTCTTCAGCAGAACCTATTTTGAAAAAACAAAAGAACTTATGATTCCAATACCAACTTTAGAAGGCATTCAGAATTTCTGAGGCTTCCATTTTAGAAAGCAAACAACTTCAAAATACACAGGTCAGGATGTCTCAACGTAGTCCAATGCCAGTGTTTATGTGGGAGCAATGATACTCATTTTGCTATAAAATGAACTGCTGGATGGTCTTCTTTAGGGAGGTTTAAAAATTAACCCTGTGTTAATTTAACACAATCATATTTTCAGAGATAGAAACCATAAAGTCTTGGTAAATAGCAAGTCACAATACAGTTTTTGAAGAATAGAACTTCATAAATCATCCTTTCTGATGCCAAATGGCTGTACGTGGTTCTTCCATTCTGCAATTTATCTTCTCTTCCCTTTTCCAATTTGTGTGCACCTTCAACCCAGCTCTCACATGTATTCAGGTGTCTTCCCCGAATATAGACTTTCCTTGCTCTAAACAGATATAGAATGCAATTAAACTATTTACATAATAGAGAACACAATACAGAAATATGATATCCAAAGGTTTTCATCCACTTAAGCTACATTGTAATGTTTTCCTTTATTTATTTTCAAAACTTACAATTTTTAAAGTACTCCTAAGAATATAATGGGAATTATCAAGGCCAGCATTTCCCACCAAGTATAGTGTTCAAGAATAATATGGTTACTACTCTGATATCTGAGAAAAGAACTAGATATGATATTCTGTTAAGGGAATTTCAGGCTAATACATGCTAATAAATGCTGAACTGAACTTATTAAGATAAAATGTTCTCATAAATCAAATGATAGTCATTTTCTTTAAAAATGATGATAGCAGGTGTTCCAATCTGAATCACTCATTTGCAGCATGATTTAAAATTAGTAAATGTCAACATGATGGAGAGTTAGTTTCTGAAAATACCGATTACACAGACCATGTACAATGCATACATTGAAGCATAAATAATAATCTTTCATGGTGCTTTTAAGTTTACACTATGATTTTTTTTATGTACATGAAATTATTTGCTGCTTGTTACAACTTTGTAACATAGAAAATATTTTTATTGTCATTTTTCAGATGAAGAAATTAGGGCTCAGAAAGATTTAATAATTCATCCAGGGTCATATTATTTATGTGCTGCAGATGATAGAGCAAGANAAATTATTTGCTGCTTGTTACAACTTTGTAACATAGAAAATATTTTTATTGTCATTTTTCAGATGAAGAAATTAGGGCTCAGAAAGATTTAATAATTCATCCAGGGTCATATTATTTATGTGCTGCAGATGATAGAGCAAGAATTAAAAAACAAGTCTTTTAACAATTGGTTATATGCCTATTTCAACATAATATTTGAATGTTCCACACAGAATAATGAATCTGAAAGGCAGACTCTAGGACAACCTCATGGCTTATGGCCTTAGAAAACACCCAGTTTATGAAGCAGAGGCAGTGGAGAGAAACAGATAACCACATTTTTTTTCTATTCTCTCCTCCCTCATTGTTTTCTTGATGAGTGATAGTTTTTTTTAATTTAAAAAAAAATGCATTTCACCTGACTCTGAATTCTAATTTTATTCTTCAATTGTATTCTCTTGACTAACATTTCTATATACCTCATTTTGTCAAAAGTGAATTTCAAATAGAGCAGATTTTGGATCGGCCTTATAACAGATAAAAAACTTCATTAAAGCATAAATGACAAGAATTGAAAAAAAAAAAAAGAATTGAAGGTACACAGTGACTTCTTACTGTAGTTCAATGTATAATGGCTCACTTTGACAGATAAATGGCCAATATTTCACAAAAATGTCTATTTTCTCAGTGAAGCAAGATATCTCGTCTTTGCACATGGCTCACAAATTACAAATCTGTTCTGATTGCTGGGGATGTTATAGACGAGATGATTAAAAGCACATTTGAAAGATAATGTATGCAGCCCAAGAAAGAAAGTGGGGGAAAATACATTCATGACTCTAAGTTTCTTATAAGGAAAGAAAAGGTAATGTTGTGCAAACAGTTTTGGTACAAATGGCTGGAAATAAAACACAGGGTTTAATGTGAATGATTCGTGTCACCCAAATAAGTAGCTGCCTAAGGCAGCCAGGTCACTGCCCCACATAGACTGCAGACCACTGTTTCTCAGCATAGACACTACAGGCAGCAAGTTAACTGACCCACATAGACCACAGACCGTGTTTCTCAGTGTAGACGCCACAGGCAGCCAGGTCATTGTCCCCACATAGACCACAGACACTGTTTCTCCTTGTAAACACCCACAAGCACCCAGGTCACTGCCCCATATAGACCAAAGGCCACTGATTCCAGTGTAGACACCCACAGGCAGCCAGGTCACTGCCCCACACAGAACACGGGCCACTCTTGCTCAGTGTAGACACTTACAGGCAGCCCATTGTTATCCCCACATAGACCACAGACAGTTTCCAGTGTAGACACCACAGGCAGCAAGGCCTGAAGTGTCCACTAATAAAAGGGCCAAAGTCAATTTTTTATAATAATTTGAAATTTAATAGTTTAGAAACAGCATTGAAACAGAAATCACTGGAAAAATTGAAACACTTTGCTAGTTTCTTATGAATTTTATGGATTAACTTTAAATTTTTGTTTCTTATTAGATCGTAGGAAGGACTTCCCTAGTGGTCCAATGACTTAGACTCTGTTCTCCCAATGCAGGAGGCCCAGGTTCAATCCCTGGTCAAGAAATTAGATTCCACATGCCACATCTACGATTGGGTGCAGCGAAGTATTTTTTAAATAAATTACATATTATGAGTTTGAAGCTACATAATAGTTTTAACACTTATTAAGAACCCAGTGTGTAGAAGGAAATGGCAACCTACTCCAGTATTCTTGCCTGGAGAATCCCCATGGACAGAGGAGCCCGGCGGGCTACAGACCATGGGGTCGCAAAGAGTTGGACATGACTGAGCAACTTCACTTTCACTTAAGAACCCAATGTGTGTGTTAGTCACTCAGTCATGTCTGACTCTTTGCAACCCCATAGACTGTACCCAGCCAGGCTCCTCTGTCCATTGGATTCTCCAGGCAAGAATACTGGAGAATTTCAGTATTCCAGAAGGAATTGCCCTTTCCCTCTCCAGGGGATCTTCCCAACCCAGGGATCAAACCCAAGTCTCCCACATGGCAGGCAGACTCTTTACGGCCTGGGCTACCAGGGAAGCTAAGAACCCAATAGGTCTTATCAAACCAGTGAATCCTAAAGGATATCAACTTTTTAATATTCATTGGAAAGACTGATGCTGAAGCTGAAACTCCAATACTTTGTCCACCAGATGGAAACAGCCAACTCACTGGAAACGACCCTGATGCTGAGAAACTGAAGACAAAAGAAGAGAGTGGCAAGGATAAGATGGTTGGATAGCATCATTGATTCAGTGGACATGAACTTGGGAAAACTCCAGGAGATAATGAGGGACAGGGAGGCCTGGCATGCTGCAGTCCATGGGATCACAAAGAGTCAGACACAACTTAGAGACTGAACTACAACAAAGGTCTTCTCCAACCCATGTTTTTACTTATCTGCCTTCCTTGCCTTGATGTGGAAATGTTTTCTAATTTTTTTTTAAATCACCCATAAATCAGGGTGAGAAGCTAAGCCAGTGAAAGAATGGTATTCACAAATAGGACCTGAGTTCCTTAGAAATCACAAGAGGAATTTTTCTAAGAATAAGAGGAGCAAGAGATGAAAGTGATCAAGACAGCCTTAAGCCTTTCCCTCAGTTGGACTAAACTTCAGAAAGTCTTCTTTCAAATTCTAGGCTCTTGACCTCCCTTCTCTTGTAACACTGACTTTACAACGTTTGTGTTATAAATTATTTTTCTATTCTTTTGAGGTGTAAATCTTTTTAAAACCCTCTTGCTAGTTTTGCAACCTAGGAGCATCTTTCTCTGGAACTTGGAAGCCACCTCTTTGAAATGTGATTGTGAAGATATTTCCTGTCTCCCAGGGCTCTGTGGGAGGAGAGGAGTCTAACCTCCATGGGCACCAATCTGCTCACACTGTTGGCCTCCTCACAGAAGACGACACTGCAAACATCTTTTGGGTCAACCTCTCCCCAAATGCCCTTTTGGCACTTTTCCAACAACTCACCCCAGAGCTAAAAGTCCCTCTCAACTTCTGTATAGCACAGGTCTGTGGGTAAAAATATTGGGAAATAGTGAAAAACACTGAAGCTTGATAACAGCTACANAAGACAGCAAAAGAGACACAGATGTATAGAACAGTCTTTTGGACTCTGTGGGAGAGGGAGAGGGTGGGATGATTTGGGGGAATGGCATGGAAACATGTATAATATCATATAATAGACGAATCACCAATCCAGATTCGATACAGGATCCTTGGGGCTGGTGCACTGGGATGACCTGGAGGGATGATATGGGGAGGGAGGTGGGAGGGGGGTTCAGGATGGGGAACACATGTATGCCCGTGGCAGATTCATGTTGATGTGTGGCAGAACCAATACAATATTGTAAAGTAATTAGCCTCCAATTAAAATAAATAAATTTAAATTTAAAAAAAATGAAATGCACATCATATGCTAAAACTCAATGGCATCTGAAATGACTCTGACATTAAAAACCCAAAACGGACTAATATAAAATTCTAATAAACACTAAATCTTATAAAATTAATATATAAACATGATAAAAGCATTTCAATTTGCAATTGCTCATTTTATTTTTTTAATTTATTTTATGGGTTTACAACAGTACACAAGTTTTACATGTACAGATACATTCCGACCTCTGTGTACACTGTAGTGTGTTTGCTAAACCTTTAGTTTCATCCATCACCACACAGTTGACCCCCTTTACTCCCCATACCCCTACCCTACTTCCCTTCTGATAACTACTACTCTGTTCTCTGTATCTATAGGTTTGTTTTGGTTTGGTCTGTTGGTTTACTGTTTGGATTGGTTTTATATTCCACACATGAGTCAAGTCACATGGTATTTGTCTATATTCATACCACATTTCATTTAGTATAATACACTCAAGGTCAACCTACCTTGTCAAAAATGGTAAGATTTTCTTTATATGAGTAGTATGCCATTTTGTATGTATATACACACACCACCTTTTCTTTTTCCATTCATCCATTGATGGACACTTAGGTTGCTTCCATATCTTGGTTATTGTGAATAACACTGCAATGAACATAGAGGTGCATAAGTCTTTTCAAGTTAGCATTTTCATATATTCAGATAAACACCCAGAAGTGAAACATCTGGGCCATACAGTAGTTCTATTCTTAATTATTTGAAAAACATCTATAATGTTTTCTGTAGTGGATTTACCAATTTTTACCCCCACCAATAGGACAGGACATTTATTTCTACAATGTCTACATCTTCTGCAACACTTTTTTTTTTTTTTTTTTGCCTTTTTGACAAATTCTAATGGCCATGAGGTGATGTCTCATTGTGGCTCTTATATGCATTTTCCTAACAATTAGTAACTTTGAATATCTTCTCACATATCTGTTGGCTATCCATATACTCTCTTTGGGAGAAAAAAAAAAAAAACATCAATTTAGCTCTTCTCCACATATTTTAATCAGGTCGTTTGGGGTTTTTTGTTGCTGTTGAGATAAAGGAGTTTTATATTTTATATTAATCCCTTATCAGAACTATGATTTGCAAATAAAATCCTCTCTCACTTGGTAAGTTGTCTTTTCAAAAATTTTGCTTCCTTTGCTGTGCAGAAGCTTTTTTACTTGTTGTAGTCCCATTTTTTATTTTTGCTTTAGTGTTCTTTGTGGAGACACATTCAGAAAAGTACTGCTAAAACTGATGTCAAAGAGTGTAGTGTCTATGTTTCCTTCTAGGATTTTATTGTTTCAACTCTTTAATCCACTTTGATTTGTTTTTCTGTATGGTGTGAGACTGTGGTCTTGTTTCATTCTTTGTATGTGGTGTTCAGTTTTCCTGACACCACTTATTGATGAGACTGTTCTCTCTCCGTTGTGTTACTTGCTTCTTTATCATAAATTAATTGTCTATATATGCATGAGTTTACTTCTGAGCTCTTAACTCTGTTCCATTGATCTCTTTTGCTTTAAATATCATACAGTTTTTATTATTACAGCTTTGTAATCTAGTTTGAAATCACAGAGTGTAATACACACCATAGTTTTGTTCTTTTTTCAAAAGGTTGCTGTGGTTATTCAGAGTCTTCTTTGGTTTGATATAAATGCTAGAATTTTTTGTTCTACTTCAGTGAAAAATATTGTTGGGGTTTTGATAGGGGTTTGCACTGATCTGTGGGCTGTTGTGTGCATCATGGACTTTTTAACAGTGTTAACTTATCCAATCCATGGACACAGAGTAACCTTCCATTTCTTTATGTCTTCTTCAATTTATTTCTAGAATGTCTTAAGAGTATTCTTGGCCAACAGTTTTTATCTTTCAATATTTCAAGGATGTTATTCCACTCTCTCCTGGCCTACAGAGTTTCTGAGAGAGCTGCTGATAGCCTAATGGGAGTTTATTTCGAAGTTACCATTATTTTTTCCCTGGCCACCTTTAAAATACTTTGTCATTGGCCTTTGATAGTTTTGTCCTGAAGAACACTGAGTCAATTAGAATTGGTTATTCCAGTCACTTTTGCGCTGAGTTAATTAGAATTTCTCTTAGCTTTAAGGATGTGCATGTCCAGTTCCTTTCCCAGGTTTGGGAAGTTCTCCACTATTATTTCTTTAAATGTCTCTAAATGCCCCCTTTCCCCTCTCTTATCTCTCTGAGATACCCAATGCCCTAATGTTGCCCTTCCTGATGGAACGGAATAGCTGTTGCAGGATTTCTTCACTGACTTTAGATTCTAATTCCCTGTTTTCTCTACTTATATCATTTCTAAATCTCTATCTTCAAGCTCACTAACTCTCTCTTCATATGATCTGTGTTCCGTTTTAATTCCTAACTCATTCTTCATCTCTGTTGATTTCAGTTCCAGAATTTTCACNTAGATTCTAATTCCCTGTCTTCTCTACTTATATCATTTCTAAATCTCTATCTTCAAGCTCACTAACTCTCTCTTCATATGATCTGTGTTCTGTTTTAATTCCTAACTCATTCTTCATCTCTGTTGATTTCAGTTCCAGAATTTTCACTTTAAATTCTAAAAAAGAACCAATTTTTTCAGTAAAGTCTTTCTTCTATTTCTTAATTCTGTTCCTGAACTCATGGAACCGTCTTTCTGAGTTTTCTTGTAGCCCACTGATAACTATGACATCTCCATGACAGCTATTTTGAATCATCTACCATTTATACCACCATTTCCATGACTTTAAGCTTGCTTTCTGGAGAACTGCCATTTTTTTGTGATACTCAGTTGCCATGGTTCTTCATGGTGGTGCTTGATGAACTTTGTTCCTTNCAGCCTCTCTCCCTCCATCACTGCCACCTTCTCTGGGCCTTGGATACTCACAGCAGCAAATGTTGGCTAAGTGAGTACTTCTGTATGTGTAGAGAGCCCAGCCCTCAAAGAACTCCTGGTTCACATGCAACCCGTATTCATTCATAGTACCGAATGCGTGATGGGGGTTTAGGCTGAGTACGGGCCAGAGGATGATGCAGTAGACCCTCTGAGAACCTAGAGACTGTTTTCAGCAGACATCACAGGCAGAGGTGCCTTCACAGAGGGGTTAGCTGGGACTTCAGTGCGGCCCTTTGGGGAAGATGTGTGGAAAGAAGAGTGGGCGAAGAAGATTTAGAGCACCATGGAGTGGAGGGTTCATGGCAAGCCTTAGTGGGCCATACTGCAGCAGTACATGGTGCCAGCCGAGAAGCCAAGCTGCCCAGAGGGACACTCTGCAGCAGACAAGGCACTAGGCATCAGGAGACCAGTTCTCCTGACTCTGCCCTTGGTTGTCTGTGCATCTTTCAGTCACAGATGAGTCTCTCTGAACTTCTGCCTTCCTCGTTAGAAAAGTGCAGGCACTGACTGTAGACTAAAGCATGCTCTGCATAGTGAAGAACAGGGAAGCCCAGTGTGCTTCATTCCCAGGGGATGCAGAATCAGACGTGACTTAGCGACTGAACAGCGACAAATGCCCTATATACCATTTAGGAGGCAAACAAAATTATTGTAAGAAACTGTGGGATTTGAACTGGAATATGGCGGGTGCAAAGTAGTGTTTTAGGAATACTAAGCGGACGAGTATTGTATCTTTTTGCCTTTTCATACTGTTCATGGGATTCTCAAGGCAAGAATACTGAAGGGGTTCTCCATTCCCTTTTCCAGTGGACCACATTTTGTCAGAACTCTCCACCATGACCCATCCATCTTGGGTGGCCCTACATGGCATNTTGGATTCTGATCAGTAGAGGCCTTTCTCTTGTTTTCTGGTAGTGATGCCACAGCACGTGGTTTTGTCCTGCCTTCACTGAGCTGCGCTGGTGGTTATTGAGAGTCTGCACCTTTCCGCCCTCCTCCCCTTGGGTCAGTGGTGTCCCCGGTGGCCTTACTGTCACTGCTGTGCTGCCAGGGTCACTGGGGCCTTGCTGCTCTAGTGTTCACCTGGGGCCTCTGCATCCAGGGTCCAGTTTTCTTTCCTGTCACCATGGTAGGAGAATGGAGTGGGGAACCAGGCCACAGGTTTCTCTCTGGTGTGACTCAGGTTGTCAGGTCCTCAGGTGTTGCCACTATGAGTGGGGTGGAGGCCAGAGTTGCTGGCACCTTTGAAACTGGAGGTATTGAGTTGCAGGACCCCCCACCACTGCTGTCCAATGCCCTATGGCCATGGGCACCACTGTGGCTAGGAGGCTGAGCTATTTGCATGCCCTCCCCTGACGTTACCAGGTTTTCTAGAGCTGGGGGCTCAGCTGCTGCAGCAGGGGTTCCAGAACCACAGGCACAGCCTCTGATGCCCCCTGGCTCTACCTTCTCTGTGAGTCCAGCCCACCCACCTTTAGATGCACACTTATGGAATTCTATGGCATCCTGGTGTGTTGGGCAGAAGGAGTATCTCATGCTGCCATGATATTGACATCACCCAGCCCTATGATTACTTAGTATTTTTACAAGATTATAAGTTGGCATTGGGTCACCTGAGAAACAATAATTACTTTGATTTACATATTGTTTTAAATGTAATGGTGTCAGATTAACAAGGTTCTGGTGTACTGATATGAAAATTAATATAAGATATACACCTGATAATGGTGTTTGTGGGTAAATCTATTGACTAAAACAAATCCTTGCTTAAGTCCCATGCATTTACAGATAAATTTATGGCAAAATAGCCAATTCATTTTTCTCCCCGTGAGCCATTGAGCCTATTTATGGTGGATGTCTCCTGTCTCATCATAAAAATGTCATGCAAATAACACACTGTTCTTGCTTATGCAATTCGGTTGCCTTTGAGCACTTTGCTTCAGGACATTCAAAGTGAATTTCAGAAAAATGTGCCTGCAATAAATTTATGACTTTTTCTGCAACACGTCTACAAATCGGTTGTAAAGCAGCAGATCTCAGTATGTGGAGACACATGCCTGTCACCTGATTGGGGTGGACAGACAGGAAGGGACATCTAGTTGGCAGAAGCCAGAAGTAGTGATAAACAATGCACAGGATAGGTCCAAAAAGAAACAAAGAATTATCCAACCCCAAAGGTTATTAATGTTAAGGTTCATGAACCCCGTTGTAAATTCTCAAAGACCCTCCTGCATTCTTTCCATAGACAACAGCCAGTGCTCCTCAAAGCAAGGCCACTATGTAGTTCATCCCATGCACGAGGCTCACCTGTTATCACACAACTAAACAAGGTGGTTGGAGTGGTGATTTTCCTGCTAAATTCGGCATAAAATGTAACTTACGTTAAGGATATTGCTACCTCATCCCACAAAAGCTCCCTTTATGAAAGTCTTACAACAGAGCTTCCTATTTTGCTGCTTTATTTACTGCTTGCTAAAGAGAAATCCACATAAGAGTATATTCAATAAAAACCCGAGAGGTTTTTCTACTTTACTAGCAAGGTATTTCTACCTTACTTACAAGCATTTCTACCTTGCTAGCAAGCCAAATGATGCCTTGTTGTTGGATGTGCCACAGTTCTTCGTTATGATGAACAGTGTGAAGTTTTTCACATGTACTGACAGGAGATTCAACTTTCTCAAGGCAAAACTTCCCTGAGATAATTTCAATGTGTGTTTTTTTTTTCTTAAAGAAACATCCTATTTTATTTTGAATGGCCATTGTGATTTTAGATACTATTATGGCAACATTACAAGAAGAACAGATATAAAAAGTTATCATTTCTTTTCCCATCTTCCTAATTCTCACTTGTCATTATGTGATGGTTTACAGTCAGGCTTCAGATTATCAAAACTCTGTGCTACAAATTGCTCTCTGGCACCTTGTAGCTAAGCCATTTTGGCCACACTTGTCAAAACTCAGTTCCCTACACATAAAATGGCAATAATAATAAGTTCATGGGTGACTATGAATAAGCAATGACACAGAGCACATAAAGATCTTCATACAATGCCAGAGATGAAAAAGCCATGAATACATGTTAACTGATGCTGTGACAAATACTATTATTTTTATCATCCGATGTCATAATAAGAATCAAAATATAAGACTGAACAGAAATCTAAGAACTTGCTATTTGTAGCTATGCCCACACTGAACACCAGATTCCTTGCCATCCAGGGTTATCTTTTTTATTCCAACTTCCAGCAAAATTCTTGCCACACAGCCAGCTTTCTCCAAATTCAAATGAATATTCAAATGACCAGATGAATAAGCACTTACAAGCCAAGATCAGAAGAAAGGAAGAAAGTCTCCCCTTATGCTACAAGAAACACTTTAACATTTTTGTTCATAAGTATAATAAGATATTTTAATAAGATCTCATTCCCACGCAATGTCTGGGAAATAGAAAATGTCTAGACAATCAGATGTCCCATGAATAGTGGACTCATGAGACATTCTGTATATAACATGCATGACAGTGTATATAAATATATGCATGTATAGTGTGATAGAATAAATCCTGATGTTTACTGACTTGAGATTCTTATTCCAGGTAAACTGAGCCATTTATTGTTTTGGCAGGGGAGTGATTGAAAACTTAGCTTTCCAAGGATCCCTCTAGCGGCCCTGCAGAGGATGATCTGTGCGGACCACAGTAGCATCAGTGAGCCTAGCTGGGAGGTGGTTTCTGATGGTTCAAGGGAAAAAAAAAATATGTGAAAGAAGCTGGTGGTTAGGACTAGGGTATAGGATAGACTTTGAAAGTTGATGGGTTGAAAACAGCCAGTGATACAGATGGGAGATGGAGTGGAGTGTGGGGATGGGAGACGGTGGTGAAGGAGAGGGTGATGAGGGAGACCACAGGCCTTGGGCTGAGCAGCAGTGAGGACAGGGAGCCATTTACTGTGAGCACAGGGCTGTGGGTGGATCCAGACTCCCTTTTCCACTGGTTCATCACTCCCCTCATCCCTAACATTCTGATTCTAAGCCCCCAGCCCACCCCACCCAGAGAAAACCTGTCTTCTTGTCGGTTCCTTTCACTTGGCTAAAGCGTTCTCTCTCTTCTTTAAATTTTTTTTGTTTTATTCCATCTTGGTTCCTCTGCTTCTAGTTAGAGATTCAAAGGTTCAGAGGAATATAAAAGAGAGGGAGATTTCCNGTTTATTGTGATCCACACAGTCAAAGGCTTTGGTGTAGTCAACAAAGCAGAAATAGATGTTTTTCTGGAACTCTCTTGCTTTTCTGATGATCCAGCAGATGTTGGCAATTTGATCTCTGGTTCCTCTGCCTTTTCTAAAACCAGCTTGAACATCTGGAAGTTGACAATTAACGTTTTACTGAAGCCTGGCTTGTAGAATTTTGAGCATTAATTTACTAGCATGTGAGATGAGTGCAATTGTATCATAGTTTGAGCATTTTTGGTATTGCCTTTCTTTGGGACTGGAATGAAAACTGACCTTTTCCAGTCTAGGTAAAACAAATGCCAATACTGAAAAATGCATTCCTACCAAGTCATATTTCTTTCTTTTCTTCACTTCTGAGAAGGAAAGATCAGAATATGAAAATATGTGGTTGGTGTAAGATCATGTAATAACATTGTAAACATAGTGTGGAATATTAATATCATGGAAAAATATTAGTAATCAGCTGGTGCATGCTGTTGATCCTCCCATCAACAAAGGCAAAATTCTCATCTGAGTCAAATGTCTATGACTATGGAAGGAAATGACGATCTGTCCTCAACAGTAAGGAAAACAGTGACTCTGAGTTTAGCCTATGATACTGTAAACATAAGTATACAGAAGAGGTAAGAAGCTCCCTCTGCCCCTTGTAACCAAGTCTGTCTTAGGTAGGGGAAGTGGATTGGAGTCACCCCTCTGTCTTGAGCCAAGGGCAGTCAGAGAGGATGAGGTCAACAGGATGTGCCCCTCACAGGGGGCTGAAGAAGTCAGAATGGGGTGTGTGTCCATCAGGGCAGAGGCCAGGGGCCTCAGGAACAGGAGTCAGTGTAAGACTGATTGGCAGAAGTGAAGCGCACCAACTGGCATAAATTAGAGCTGAAGAGCAATTAAGGAAGGTTCTGGGGTCTTGGCCTAAGACAAACTGCACAAGTTTCTCCCACCGAGGAAGGCTGACCACTGAGAATGGTACTACCCGGCCTCTTCTCACCTTGGATTGCACTGCAGTTTCTGGGCAGGCTGTCTATAGAAAAACACCACACAGTGATCTACACTGATCATGAATGCACGTTGTAGTCACTAAAGATGTGTGTGTCCTCATCCACTCTATAGGCTTTTGTTACCAAGTGGAAAGTACTGTAGTTTCCAAAAATACCTGAGTGTGTGGGGGTGGGGTGGAGGTGGTCCAATGGGAAACATTTTGTGGGGCTCTTGCCTGGAAAATCTGAGGGATGGAGGAGCCTGGTAAGCTGCAGTCCATGCGGTTCCGAAGAGTCGGTCACGACTGAGTGACTCACTTTCACTTTTCACTTTCATGCATTGGAGAAGGAAATGGAAACCCACTCCAGTGTTCTTGCCTGGAGAATCCCAGGGATGGCAGAGCCTGGTGGGCTGCCATCTANAGGTGGTCTGGTATTCCCATCTCTTTCAGAATTTTCCACAGTTTATTGTGATCCACACAGTCAAAGGCTTTGGTGTAGTCAACAAAGCAGAAATAGATGTTTTTCTGGAACTCTCTTGCTTTTCTGATGATCCAGCAGATGTTGGCAATTTGATCTCTGGTTCCTCTGCCTTTTCTAAAACCAGCTTGAACATCTGGAAGTTGACAATTAACGTTTTACTGAAGCCTGGCTTGTAGAATTTTGAGCATTAATTTACTAGCATGTGAGATGAGTGCAATTGTATCATAGTTTGAGCATTTTTGGTATTGCCTTTCTTTGGGACTGGAATGAAAACTGACCTTTTCCAGTCTAGGTAAAACAAATGCCAATACTGAAAAATGCATTCCTACCAAGTCATATTTCTTTCTTTTCTTCACTTCTGAGAAGGAAAGATCAGAATATGAAAATATGTGGTTGGTGTAAGATCATGTAATAACATTGTAAACATAGTGTGGAATATTAATATCATGGAAAAATATTAGTAATCAGCTGGTGCATGCTGTTGATCCTCCCATCAACAAAGGCAAAATTCTCATCTGAGTCAAATGTCTATGACTATGGAAGGAAATGACGATCTGTCCTCAACAGTAAGGAAAACAGTGACTCTGAGTTTAGCCTATGATACTGTAAACATAAGTATACAGAAGAGGTAAGAAGCTCCCTCTGCCCCTTGTAACCAAGTCTGTCTTAGGTAGGGGAAGTGGATTGGAGTCACCCCTCTGTCTTGAGCCAAGGGCAGTCAGAGAGGATGAGGTCAACAGGATGTGCCCCTCACAGGGGGCTGAAGAAGTCAGAATGGGGTGTGTGTCCATCAGGGCAGAGGCCAGGGGCCTCAGGAACAGGAGTCAGTGTAAGACTGATTGGCAGAAGTGAAGCGCACCAACTGGCATAAATTAGAGCTGAAGAGCAATTAAGGAAGGTTCTGGGGCCTTGGCCTAAGACAAACTGCAGAAGTTTCTCCCACCGAGGAAGGCTGACCACTGAGAATGGTACTACCCGGCCTCTTCTCACCTTGGATTGCACTGCAGTTTCTGGGCAGGCTGTCTATAGAAAAACACCACACAGTGATCTACACTGATCATGAATGCACGTTGTAGTCACTAAAGATGTGTGTGTCCTCATCCACTCTATAGGCTTTTGTTACCAAGTGGAAAGTACTGTAGTTTCCAAAAATACCTGAGTGTGTGGGGGTGGGGTGGAGGTGGTCCAATGGGAAACATTTTGTGGGGCTCTTGCCTGGAAAATCTGAGGGATGGAGGAGCCTGGTAAGCTGCAGTCCATGCGGTTCCGAAGAGTCGGTCACGACTGAGTGACTCACTTTCACTTTTCACTTTCATGCATTGGAGAAGGAAATGGAAACCCACTCCAGTGTTCTTGCCTGGAGAATCCCAGGGATGGCAGAGCCTGGTGGGCTGCCATCTATGGGGTCGCAGAGTTGGACATGACTGAAGTGACTTAGCAGCAGCAGCAGCAGGCATCACTGGAAATTAGCCCGTAATTCAGTGGAAACTAGCCTGCTGACTCTTTCTTCTGCTCTCAGTCTGCTGTCCATGTATATCCTCTCATTAGGTACATCTTTGTCTCCCAAATTATGAGTAATTCTATGTGGTTCACTGGTTCTGCCTCTCTGTCCAGAACTCCATCTGTGACACATTTCAGCTATTTACTCTTCCCCTACTCCCTCCACTTGATTTGGCTCCAGGCTCTCCTAGGTGGATGTCACCACTTGTCCACTAAGAAGAGGGAGCAAAGATGGGACTCACACAGAAGAAGATACCAGAACTGAAAGACATAAAACCAATGGCTGAGAGAAAAGGCAAAGACCAGAAGCTTTGTAATACCAATGATAATGCAACCTTAAATACCCAAATGCCCTTGGAGACAAGGCATTTTAAGGGCTTCCCAAGGGAAATAAACAGCTCAAAATAACTTTTGTGTTCATCCTCCAATCTCTGAAACATGTATAAACTCAAAAACAAATTTCAATTGAAGGAACAATAAACTAATTAATTAATGCAAGATAAATTAGATGTTAAATGTAACAAATAACTCTGGCTTCAAGTGTCTACACAAAAACATTCATATACTCATTAAAAATCTTATCTATGTGAATGTTTCTAAATATTACTTTCTGCAAAGAGGTATCATCACTTTAAAAGAAGGCTATCTTTATCCCCTGCAGAGTCATCTTGTGTGTGTTGTTTGTAAAGACTATTCAAGTAAATGGAAGAAGGAAGCTTCTAAGCATATTAATAAGACAGCTACAAAAGTCCTTTGTGTGTGTTCAGTGCGTGATACCACACTGTACTGTTTTCCTTTGTTTGCTGGACCATGACAAGAAAGAGGACTAAAGCAGAGACTTAAGAACCCGGAAGATCCAACAGGTATATTTCTGTGAAAGGTAGTGAGTAATCATCACTTTCTTGCAAAAGGGTGCCTACTATAACAAAATCTTGTAAAGCAAAAAAAGCATGATGTAAAAATGAATTAAAGATGAGAAAGAACCTGTCAAGACTGGGATTTGTGTCCTGAAATGTTAAGGAAGGAAATACTGCAGAGAGGATGGGAAAAAATAGGGAGATGTTGCTCAAAGGGCACAAGGTTCAGTGGCGCCAGATGAGCCAGTATTGGAGATACAGCAAGCTGACCCCAATCAGTAATAGTGTATCATGTGAGCTGCATACAAAGAGCTGATCTGAAGTATATACACCGTAAAAGAACAGACAGAAACAATGTGAAAGGTGGGCATGTCCATCAGCTTGGTTTCCTTGTGGCTGTCCCACAACACTTATTTCGATCAAACTGTCACAGCGCACACACAAGTATACGCAATTTTCATTTGTCAAACCTCAAACAAAACTGGGGAAAAAATAGAATCAACAACAAAAAAGAGGCAAAACAGAAAGAAGTAGAAGCCATGAGGTCCAGGAGAATTAACACGAGGAGAATGTAAACACGGTAGTCCTAGACCACCCCTGACTCCCTCTGCACCTGGTACACCCACACACCTCACTCCATGGCAACTCTCTCCTCCCTTCCCATTTCTCAGACCAAAACAGGGGCATCTCACCTGACTCTCTGGTTCTTTTCCTCCTCTTGCAGCTCCTCAGCAAGTCAGGCCCCATCTGCCTTGACAAGCACCTACCGGCAGCCTGACCACCGTCTTTGGCTGAGTCACCATCACAGTTCTTTGCCCTGGCGTCTCTCCCTGGGCACCCAGGATAGCTGCTGAGCCTCCCTCCTTTTACCCCGCCAGCCTACAGTCCATCCTCAGCCCACCAGGTGGGATCGTCTTTTTGAGACGAGTCGTGTCAGCCTGCACTTCAAAACCCTATACACCTCAAAGTAAAAACCTTAGATGTTACATTGACTCATAAGACCTTAGACAACCTAGTGGCTGATGTTTCTCCAACATCTTCCCCTGCACCCTCCATTTGTGGTTTCCAGAACCACTGGCCTCCCAGGTATTCTGTTACAGATGGAAGCACATTTCCAAAAATTCGTATGCTCAAGTTCTAACTCATGGTGTCTCAGATGGCAACCTTGTTTGGAAATATGATCATTACAAACATGGTGAGTTAAACTGCAGTCAGGCTGGGGACAGGGTGGGCCCCTAATCCAATATGTCTTTATAAAAGGGGGAAATCTGGACAAAGACATGCGCAGGGGCAAACACCACATGTGAACATATAGGCAAAGACTGAGTGATGTGTCTCCAGAAAATGAACCCCAGACACTGCAAGCCAGGCCCCAGAAGCCAGAGAAGAGCCTGTGACAGATTTATGGGCCTCAGGCAAGGCAATTCCACCCCACAGACCTGGGGTCCAGGTGTTCATAGGATTCAAGTGGTGTTTAAATATTTATTTTTTAAGTCACGTCTCCCATGTGTACTTAAGCACTACCCTCTCTGGAACAGCCAAATACTGCAATTATGTTCTATGTTAGGCATTCTGCTGCAAGACAAGAAAAATAAGACACAATGGGGAAAAAAGCCTCAGAGCCTCAGAAGAAACCAATCTGTAGACACCTTGATCTCGGGCTTCTGGCCTTGGAACTATGAGAGTTCATTTCTGCTGTCTAAGCCACTCAGCTGGTGGCACTTTTTTGTGGAGTTTAGGAAACCATACACATTCCTCAAACATCTAGACCAACTCCCATCTCTGGGGATGTCATCAGGTTGTTCCTTCTGAAGGGGCTCCCCTGAGAGGCCAGGGCAGTAGGACAAAGTCCTGAGCATCAGGTCGGACCTTCCTGCAACTCCCGGGTCTGTACTTCCTGCAGAAGTGATTATAGACAGATGAGGTTCTCCACACTGCACAGGGCCAGCGATCCCCTTCCTGCTATCTGAACAGTACTACACAGTCTCCTGCATGCCTAGATGTCTTGTGAGCATTAGTATTCTTTGTCATCCAAGGACCCCTACATCCTTGAAGTGTGTTGGTGAATCCTCCAGACACACCCCTGTCCTATTACAGCACAGACATTAGTTAAGTCAAAGGCTTCATTTCCTCTGAGTTCATACAAAATTATCACACTTTACAGACATGAGCAAAGTCTGTAGGGACATATTTAAAAGTATAATCTCCAAAGACAAAGGGAGAAAGTAGGAAAATCCAAAGGAAATGATCAATAAGGCAAATCTGGAAATAAAAAGTCATGTGTGTATTTGAAATAACAGAATTTTGTAATCATTTTATTAAGCTCTTAAGTATTAAAAGTCTTGGATATATATTAGCATTTAAGAGTCAATATTTTGGAAAATTGCATTCCTACTTTGCTATTTTGGGGGGAGGGAGGTGGTGTCTCTCAAGTCCTTTTTTAATGCCAGATAACCTTTAGAGTACGTGAAGCCTTCTAAAGCTTTTGAAGCATTCTCATTCTATTTTTTAGAAAGGGTTACAGCTGAATTGCATATCACAATTTACAGAGGACTTTCTTATATATTAAATCAGTTAAGTATGTGGACCAGCCAAAGGAAGGCCATCTCTTACATAAAACATATTAAAATCGCTATAATATTTTATGTTATTTTAGAAATAAATGCAAAATATTTAGTATAATATTAATAAGGCTATAATACAAATAATTAATTTTGGCATAACATTTTTCTAAAGAGTGAAATTCTATAATCACTTTTGTTATTTAAATAATCACCCTTCGGTCTTCTAAATACATACATTTCCTATATATTTTTAACATGATTGACAGAAGTCTGGCAGTTAAGAGTGTATTTAATTCCTCTAAAACATGGTGCTTATTTGATTTTGTCATAAAAATATTTTCATTTACTATACACTACCATCTGTCTTTCATCTTTCTTTCATCTAGAAGCAGTCATTTTTATCTCCTCCCAAACAATAGGGCTGAAATAATAGATATTTAACAGGCTGATAGCATCCAATAATTTTCATCATTAAATGCTCCATGTAAAGTACACACATCATGGGCCAAGGACCATTTCTTTCATATCCCCTCCAGCCTGTTTATATGTCCTTGTCACCATGGGACAGTTTCACCAACTGAGTTGGGAACATTTCTTTTTCTGGATATCCTCAAGCCACATCACCATCACCCACACACCATCAATCGTGATGATCTCATTAACTAATTGGAGAAGGAAATGACAACCAACTCCACTATTCTTGCCGGGAGAATCCCATGGACAGAGGAATCTGGTGGGCTACAGTCCATGAAATCACAAAGAGTCAGACATGACTAATTAACACACACACACACACACACACACATTAACTAATGCCACACATCCAACCCATAGAGATGCTTGTGTTCCCTCTCTCTTTCCCTCGAGTAGCCCCTTTTGCCAAGTCTGGAAAAGGTAAACCAGAAAAACCAGGTTGGTACCACACCTCCAAACAATGGAAACTGACTAGCTCTCTGATTCCTGTTTCTATTACCAACAGAATTCAAGGCCATCTACGCCATCCCGCTTGCTGATCTACCTAAGGCTGCCAACAACAATCTATCTTGGGATCTTTCCTGCTGGAGGTGTGACTGCTTTTGCAATTATAGATTTTGTCCATTTGGTTTGGTTCATGGATGGTCAAGCACTACAGCAAACGGGAAAGGAAAACAATGGTGCTGTGACAGCCCTCATTTGTATCCATACTTGAGTCATAAACATCCATAAATCACCAAAATACCACAACCACCAAGCTGATGAATTTAACCTTAAAGCAGCAATCTCCCTACAGCTGACTGTGAATGATTAACTAGTAAGAATATACATCCATGAAAGAGAGAAAATGGGGACCTCACTGGAGGCTTATTAGAATGAAGGAAAGAAAATAGAACAAGACAGAGAAAAGGATGAAATCTGAAAGCTTTCTTATTTCCCTATAGGGTAGAAAACATTAGGCTATATAATTGTCAAATAAATTACTTTAAAAAACTTCCAATCTTAATAACAAAATGATGTAAATAATTGTATCTGATAGCTCACTTGGAGTCTCTCACATTCTATATCACATAATAGTTTGTAGTACATTAGGCTGTTTTACAACATGAAAGAAAAATACAATACATGTTAGCAAAGTTAGAGATAAATCAAAAATTAGTTTAATAAAAAGTTGATGAGGCTACCATGTAGATGTAATTAACTACTTTTTAAAAGGTTTTATAGATCAATGGAACAAAATAGAAAGCTCAGAAATAAATCCACATGCCTATGGACACCTTATCTTTGACAAAGGAGGCAAAAATATGCAACGGAGAAAAGACAATCTTTAACAAGTGGTACTGGGAAAACTGNTTTTCATTTACTATACACTACCATCTGTCTTTCATCTTTCTTTCATCTAGAAGCAGTCATTTTTATCTCCTCCCAAACAATAGGGCTGAAATAATAGATATTTAACAGGCTGATAGCATCCAATAATTTTCATCATTAAATGCTCCATGTAAAGTACACACATCATGGGCCAAGGACCATTTCTTTCATATCCCCTCCAGCCTGTTTATATGTCCTTGTCACCATGGGACAGTTTCACCAACTGAGTTGGGAACATTTCTTTTTCTGGATATCCTCAAGCCACATCACCATCACCCACACACCATCAATCGTGATGATCTCATTAACTAATTGGAGAAGGAAATGACAACCAACTCCACTATTCTTGCCGGGAGAATCCCATGGACAGAGGAATCTGGTGGGCTACAGTCCATGAAATCACAAAGAGTCAGACATGACTGAGTAATTAACACACACACACACATTAACTAATGCCACACATCCAACCCATAGAGATGCTTGTGTTCCCTCTCTCTTTCCCTCGAGTAGCCCCTTTTGCCGAGTCTGGAAAAGGTAAACCAGAAAAACCAGGTTGATACCACACCTCCAAACAATGGAAACGTGTAGCGAGAGTGACTGACTAGCTCTCTGACTCCTGTTTCTATTACCAACAGAATTCAAGGCCATCTACGCCATCCCGCTTGCTGATCTACCTAAGGCTGCCAACAACAATCTATCTTGGGATCTTTCCTGCTGGAGGTGTGACTGCTTTTGCAATTATAGATTTTGTCCATTTGGTTTGGTTCATGGATGGTCAAGCACTACAGCAAATGGGAAAGGAAAACAATGGTGCTGTGACAGCCCTCATTTGTATCCATACTTGAGTCATAAACATCCATAAATCACCAAAATACCACAACCACCAAGCTGATGAATTTAACCTTAAAGCAGCAATCTCCCTACAGCTGACTGTGAATGATTAACTAGTAAGAATACACATCCATGAAAGAGAGAAAATGGGGACCTCACTGGAGGCTTATTAGAATGAAGGAAAGAAAATAGAACAAGACAGAGAAAAGGATGAAATCTGAAAGCTTTCTTATTTCCCTATAGGGTAGAAAACATTAGGCTATATAATTGTCAAATAAATTACTTTAAAAAACTTCCAATCTTAATAACAAAATGATGTAAATAATTGTATCTGATAGCTCACTTGGAGTCTCTCACATTCTATATCACATAATAGTTTGTAGTACATTAGGCTGTTTTACAACATGAAAGAAAAATACAATACATGTTAGCAAAGTTAGAGATAAATCAAAAATTAGTTTAATAAAAAGTTGATGAGGCTACCATGTAGATGTAATTAACTACTTTTTAAAAGGTTTTATAGATCAATGGAACAAAATAGAAAGCTCAGAAATAAATCCACATGCCTATGGACACCTTATCTTTGACAAAGGAGGCAAAAATATGCAACGGAGAAAAGACAATCTTTAACAAGTGGTACTGGGAAAACTGATCAACCACTTGTAAAAGAATGAAACAAGAACACTTTCCAACATCATACACAAAAATAAACTCAAAATGGATTAAAGATCTAAATGTAAGACCAGAAACTATAAAACTCCTAGAGGAAAACAAAGGTAAAACATTTTCTGACATAAGTCACAGCAAGATCCTCTGTGACCCACCTCCCAGAGTAATGGAAATAAAAGCAAAAATAAACAAATGGTATACTGTATACCTGTGGTGGATACATGTTGATGTATGGCAAAACCAATACAATATTTTAAAGTAATTAACCTCCAATTAAAATAAATAAATTTATATTTTTAAAATAAACAAATGGGACTTAATTAAACTTAAAAACTTCTGCACAACAAAGGAAACTATAAGCAAGGTGAAATGACATCCTTCAGAGTGGGAGAAAATAATAGCAAATGAAGCAACTGACAAAAAATTAATCTCAAAAATATACAAACAACTCATGCAACTCAATACCAGAAAAATAAATGGCCCAGTTAAAAATAGACCAAAGAACTAAACAGACATTTCTTCAAAGAAGACATACAGATGGCTACAAACACATGAAAAAATGCTCAACATCACTCATTGTCAGAGAAATGCAAATCAAAACCACAATGAGGTACCATCTCACGCTAGTCAGAATGGCTGCTATCAAAAAGTCTACAAGCAATAAATGCTGGAGAGCATGCAAAGAAAAGGGAGCCCTCTTACACTGTTGGTGGAGATGCAAACTAGTACAGTCATTATGGAGAACAGTGTGGAGATTCCTTAAAAAACTTAAAATAGATCTGCCATATTACCCAACAAACCCACTAATGGGCATACCCACTGAGGAAACCAGAACTGAAAGACATATGTGCCCCAATGTTCATCGCAGCACTATTTACAATAGCTGATACATGGAAGCAACCTATATGTACATCAGCAAACGAATGGATAAGAAAGCTGTGGTACATATACACAATGGAATATTACTCAGCTATTAAAAAGAATGCATCAGAATCAGTTCTAATGAGGTGGATGAAACTGGAGCCTATTATACAGAGTGAAGTAAGTCAGAAAGAAAAACACCAATACAGTATATTAACGCATGTATATGAAATTTAGAAAGATGGTAATGATGACCCTATGTGCTAGACAGCAAAAGAGACACAGATATAAAGAATAAACTTTTGGACTCTGTGGGAGAAGGTGAGGGTAGGTTGATTTGAGAGAATAGCATTGAAACATGTATATTACCATATGTGATCTCCAGTCCAAGTTCGAGGCACGAAACAGGGCACTCAAAGCCAGTGCACTGGGACAACCCAGAGGGATGGGATGGGGAGGGAGGAGGGAGGGGTTTCGGGATGTGGAACACATGTACACCCGTGGCTGATTCATGTCAATGTATGGCAAAAACCACCGCAATTGCAAAGTACTTAGCCTCTAACCAAAATTTTAAAATTAACTTTTTAAAAAAAGGTTTTACTCATTCTTAAAGAAAATAATTAGAATTATTTCACAAATTTTTGAACATTTAAATGTAAACCCACAGATGGACTAGGAGAGCATCATTTTTCATAGAGAAAGGAAATATATGCAGTCAGAAAATAGGTAAACATATTTAAATTTTAAAGTGCCTGGAACTACCATTCTAAAGGGCCGACAAATTCCACATGCCAAAATTAGACAAATTGACCCAGCCAGCCAAGGCAGCATTGAATAACCACAGCCGCTTACACAGCATGAACAGTAAGCAAGAGCGTGTTTCTGAAACAGGAGGGAAGCGGGCAAGGCACAACCTTTAAAAGAAGTAATAGGACATGACAAAGACTGGTTAGAACCAACTAGGTCCAAGATGGCAGAAAATATGACTTTCTTCAGTCTCATGATAAGCTCATTATAATAAATGAGCTCAATGACACACCCACAGGCACCAAGACAGTTTCAAGACTGATCATGAAAGATTAAAACGCAGGCAGTAGCCTGGTTCCTGGAAAACTCTGCCCCATCCCTGGAACAGTTGGAATAATCCTCCTACTCACTAGCCTATGAAATTACTCAGTCCACAAAAACTAACCATCCCATATTTGGGGGCCTCTCATCTGAGATGGCCCACACTCTGTCTGTGGAGGATGTTCCTCTCTAAATAAACCCACTTCTCACCTATCACTTTGTCTCTCACTGAATTCTTCCTGTGATGAGACATCAAGAAGCTGAGCTTCCTTAAGTCCTGAGACCAGATGTGTGATCTCAATTACAAGACTGTGGATTCAAGGCCCAGTCTGAGTTGTGTGGTTTCATTTACAAAGGACCAGATGTCATCCAAAAGCAGGTGACAAGAGAGAAGCTAAGCACTTCCCACCAGAATCCACTTCTTCCCTTCAGGGAGGAGACATAGGGTCAGAGTCCAGGAGTATTAAATAAAGGAATCCTTTTCCCTTGAAATCTCAGAAGCTGGTTTTTAAAAGTTTCCTGACATCCAGGGAAGATGGTGTTATATCAGTTAGATTAGATTGGGTATGAATATTAGAGCTTTGTCGTGTAAAAATGAAGAGTCATCACTGAACTTAAGAGTGTGCTGTTCATACACGAGTTCATTTAACCTTTGATCATGTGCATACACAAAGCACCATGCCATGTTTCTGGGGACCAGGTTCGAAATACATAGCCCTCTTCTTCAAGGATCTCACCTATTAGTGTAGGAAATGGATAAAAAACAAATGTCACGCCACATAAGGAACACCTCTAGGTCTTACACGTATACACATGATGCAATATAATCGTAGAAACCTCACCACCCATCAACAGAAACAAGCCATTCAAGTAATGTATATAAAACTTCTTTCAAAACAAACTTGGTCTAGATAGCCTCCCTATTCTCTAGACAAAGGGTGTTTCCCCATCACCATCCAGGCTTGAAATCTGTTTTTTTCACTCCTCTAGCTTCACCAATCCCTCTTCGTGCTTCACATTCATGTGTGTTAATCCTTTACTCGTAACATATTTTTATTCATTGCCACGATCATGCTATCTCCTGAGGCAAACCCATAACAACATCCAGGCCTGAGCCATCTGCATCTCCCCGCATAGGTGTCCCTGCCTCTAGCCCTGTCCAGACCCATCTGGGCACCCAGTTAGTGTCTGTGCCACATTATTACTTTTCCGTGAAATGTGTTTCCTCACTTTTGTCCAGCTAGTGATGTCACACTCATCTCCAGGAGACGGGTCACTGCATTGTGCATGTCACTCTGGAT
Source organism: Neotragus pygmaeus (assembly GCA_006410875.1). NCBI lineage: Eukaryota > Metazoa > Chordata > Mammalia > Artiodactyla > Bovidae > Neotragus > Neotragus pygmaeus. Next base: position 294,029 of record SJYV01048397.1, on the reverse strand, counting down.
CTTTATAGCTCGTTCTGGTACCCTCTGCCAATTTTCTTCCCCAAATAAAACTTTCCCTATTATGAAAATCAGCTTCAAATCCACCAACGCTAATTCCCAAACTTCATCATGGGAAAGAAGAAATTGACACTGGTTCATCTTATATGATATACTAGACATTTTATCACTTCATTCATCCTAATAAAATCCAAAATTTATGATCTTCTAAGGTGAATATTATTTATACTTTACAGTGAAGAAATGGAAGGCTCAGAGAGGTTTAGTCACTCTCCCAAGGTCACACAGAAAAAAAATATTAAAAGTGACAATGGAACCCAGTCATGAGTGGCTTCTAAGTTCTTGTTTTGTTTTTCCCTCTCATAACAGTATTTACAAGGCTCAATTTCCTTGATGAAAACAAAAACACATTTCAAGACATTCCTTTTGATAAATTTACAATATATTCTTCTTAGATGCTAACAATTCTCATCTGGTCAAGTAGCTCAAATACTTAAAACCCAATACTGAGACCATGCCATGTTCTCAGTTCTTCACCATCATCCCTTTAGAAGAGGGATATTTTGTCACAGACATCCATACAGCCTCCCTTTAGGCAGGTCTTGGCCCCCTAGAAGCTCTGTCCCTTCCCCTCCCCTAAGCAGGGCTCCTCTAGCACACACAGCTGACATCTGGGCTGGACGCATCTGTGTTGAGGGGAGGGGAGTCATCCTGTGCAGGACATGGAGCCGTCTCCCTGGCCCATACCCCTGGATGCCACAAGCACAGTCCAGCATACTCAAGTCAAGCGGAGAACCAAAGGTGTCTCCAGGCCTCACCCGCTCTACCCTGGAGGCAGAGTCTCCCCATGCTGGGAACTACAGCACTAAACCCACATTGGACACAAAAATAGGCCTCTCAGCTGGGGATCTGGGTGAAAAACAAAAGCTCGTGACCATCAGAATACAAGCTCAGATCAAAATGTTCCTAGTACAGGTATTCTCCACATTCAACATCTGAAGAACGTGTGATTCAGAGAAAATCGAGTGTTCTGTTCCACATCTAAAATTATTGTGTGCTGGAGTAGAATTCTAACTCAGATCTAACTCCAAATCCTAATGCCCCTCCTGGTAACTATAACATGAAGCAATATTGTGCTTTGCCCTCATCGTAAACAAACAAGAAACATTCTAACAGCAGCACAGCTGGACAAAAAGTTGGAGGAAATGGTCATGTGGTAGACAAACCAGTCAATGTAGAACACATATACTTGAAGTGTGAAGTTTCTATTCTGTGCTCTCAGAATTTTATTTTATCTTTTCTGAAACCACTTAAACAAGTTCTGGAGCCTTGACACAGGTATTTTATTCTTTATGAGCTCTTCTCCTTCTGCAGTGCATTCATCACCAAAAATCTGAGAACTGGTTCATAAAACAGGTATCTCTGGGAGGCTCAGTATCCTTCCCTGTTTCCTAGAAAGAAATTGTTAACTCTTTCTTCTCAGTAAAGAATAAAAACCCAGGGGTAGCTTGGCAATTGCAAAGTGTACCCCAGTACATTTTCCCTTCAATAATTAATGTCAGTTGGCAGAGTCCGGGAGATACTAGAGAAAAATGAATCCTTTCCAAACTGATACTTAATTTGCCCATCCCAGGAGAAGATGCCAAGGGCAGCAACTCTGGACAGAGTTCCCAGAGAACAACCCCCCGGATGCTACTTGTCCCGTCAGCCATTCCTGCCGGCAGCAGCCCCAGGGGCCCTCACCAGCGGTCTGCGACAGCTGTCACTGGGTTTCTCCTGCTTCCTGGATGACGGCAGTGAGAGGAGTCTGTCACACCCCACTACAAAAATGAAATCTGTGTGGAGGTGAGAGGCTGAGCAGCAGTTACACATGCTGCAGAGACAAGCTGCCCTGCCCCATCTGGAGGGCTTTGAATCCTTTCAATGATCTTTCTTGACATCTCACAGTCATCCTGGGAGGATAGCTCCTGGAATTCCAGGGTGCGGTCCAGGGAAAGCTCTGTGCATGACCTCAGTCTGTCTCATCTCAGGACTTCAAAAGACTTATACAGAACGCCCGGTCTCCATATACATCTCCTTGAAAGGTAAAATAGCACACCTGCAAGTCAGGCCATAAACATATCCCTGGATAATTCACACTTCGTCAAGAAATAATATTCATATTAAATCTGCAAGGAAGAATCAGAAGTCTGAGTCTGTGGCAACAAACCATTTCTTCAGCCTGAAATCCTTGCTTGGACTAAGCAAACTCTCACTACTGGGGGCAACAGAACAGGACATTGAAATCTGGGCGAGATCTCAGTAACTAGGTCACCACCTTGACACAAGTCAGTAACACACGAAGAGTGGGGGAGGGGCACAGAAGGGGAACAGAGTAAAAGGTACAGGCTACTAGGCCTAAATTAAATAAGATAAAAGGATGCAATGTACAGCACATGGAAAACAACCAATATTTCATAGTAACTTTAAAGTACAGTCTATAAAAATATTATTTGCCATGTTGTATACCTGAAACTAATATAACACCTATATTTCCATTTTTTAAAGTTTTGTCTTTTTTTAATTTTTTATCTGTTTTATTTATTAATTTTTTTTTTTTTTTACTTTACAATATTGTATTGGTTTTGCCATACACTGACATGAATCTACCATGGGTGTACATGTGTTCCCCATCCTGAACCCATCTCCCACCTCCCTCCCTATCCCATCCCTCTGGATCATCCTAGTGCACCAGCCCAGAGCATCCTGTATCATGCATCAAACCCAGATTGGGGATTTGTTTCACTTATGATAATTTACATGTTTTAATGCCTTTCTCCAATATCATCCCGCCCTTGCCCTCTCCCACAGAGTCCATTTTTTTAAAAGTCACTAATGTCAAATTCCGGCATATAACCCTAAGATGAGACAAAATCTCTAACTATCTTAATCATGTATTTTTGCATAAAAATAAAGCATGAGCTGAAGAAATGTGTTATCTCAAGACGCAGAGAAAGGCAGAGCCAACTCCAGTACCTATCACAAGTTGATGCACTCTTTCTGAAGGTAGATCATGGTAAATTTTAAAATAAATCAAATTCAGTCACTTCGGAAAAATAGTTTGACAGTTCCTCAAAAAATGTGACACAGAGTAACCATATGACCCTTAATTCCCATTCCTAAGTATATATCCTAAAGGAATAAAAACAAATGTCCACACCAAAAACCCAGACATGAATGTTCAGAGCAAACAGTGGAAACAACACAAATCTCTGTCATCTGGTGAACAGAGAAACCAAAGGTAGCATGGCTGTATAATGAAGTATATTCAGCCACAAAAAGGAGTGAGGAACTTGATACAAGCTCCAACACAGATTATCTATGAAAGCATTACTCTAAATGAAAGGAGCAAGTCACAAAAGATTACTTATTGTGTGGCTGCACTTACATGAACTGTCCACAATAGAACAACAACAACAAAAAAAAAAAACATAAAGACAGAACGATTATCCATTGCCCAGGACTCGGGAGTGGGAGAGGACAGGGAGGCAGTCAAGAGTGACTTCTAGTGAGTTCCAGGTCTTTGTAAGGGTGATGAAAATGCTCTAAAACTGATCCTAATGATGGTTACACAATTCATGAGTATACTGAAAAATGCTGAATTACATAATTCAAATTGGTAAGTTGAATGGTATGAGAATAAATAACTCAATAAAGCTGCTAAAAAATAAACAAAAGCAAAGCACATGAATAGAAAGATACACCCTCTCATTGGTTCCAGAGCAAAAACTACGGTCAGCTCTGAAACTGCTTGACGACAGTCCCATTGGCCATTTTGGAATAAGTATTAAGAGCAGCTTTGATACTCCTTTCTCCTTATCTGTTTTACAGTTTTGGAAAGAACGAAAAGAAAAAAGAGGGAGATTTGATTATGACCCCATTGCATTTTCACCATATTGGGAAGAAAATATATTTGATCAAAACAAGATACAAGTGGTATTGTCAAATGTTTTAAATTAATGAAATGTTTAATTCTTTCTAAATTCCTTCCCAATAACTATACTAACACTCAGCACACATTCTTGCAAGCTCTGCAGTAAGTAGTTAACATATAAAAGTTCATGTCTCAAATCTTATGTTTTTTTTTTTTAATTTATTTATTTATTTATTTTTAAATTTAACTTTACAATACTCTATTGGGTTTGCCATACATCGACATGAATCCACCACAGGTACACACAAGCTCCCAATCCCGAATCTCCCTCCCACCTCCCACCCCACAACGTCTCTCTGGATCATCCCCGTACACCAGCCCCAAGCATCCTGCATCCTGTATCAAATAGAGACTGGTGATTCGTTTCTTACATAACAGTATATATGCTTCAGTGCCATTCTCCCAGATCATCCCGCCCTCTCCTACTCCCTCTGAGGCCAAAAGTCCATTGTCTATGTCTGTGTCCTTTTGTTGTCACACATACAGGGTCGTCCTTACTATCATTCTAAATTCCGTATATATGTGTCAGTATGCTGTATTGGTGTTTTTNCTAAAATACTACCCAAAAAAAAGTTAGGAAAATGTGGGCATCTGTGCATCTGTCATTCAAATCTCCTTTGTTAAATGGGAGCTCAAAACCTGACTTTTCTTCCTTCTGTTTTATCCAGAGAACCCACTGGGCAATTAAACCCTGGGGTCCTGTAGCCACAAAGGTGCTAGAGGGCCTGACACTGAAAGCATCTGAAAGAAATGACTTCTGCAAAGTGGTAGATTTTTTCAGGTATGACTTCACCTGGAAGCTTCTCTGTGACGGCCAAAAAGCCATGACTATCTCTAACAATCTCCTACCACTGGTACAAAGAGGAGCAGGGCCGCATCTGGTAGCGGGCAGTGGGAGCGACACTTTCAGTGCCAACAGGGAAGGAAAACAAACCTTGGGCAGCAAGTTAGGAACACAAGTGAAGCTATAAACACGGTTGATAAAGTCTGTATAATAATTAGCAACAGGGCATTGACTGCAATGAGAACAAAACTATTCCCCTTTGAAGTCCTCCTCGCCCATCACTCACTGCAAGAATCAACAATTAAATAAGAGTTTAGAAGTTCTAGTGATAGAACTCAGGTTCTATTTCCATAACATCTGAAAACAGTCTTTAATTTGTGGGTGTTTGGTTTTTTTTTTTTTCTTTCATTTCAAAAGCTTTGGTGCAAGGCAAGAGAAATTTGGAAAACACATACCCAGAAAGCCTTCTAAACCACCATCACCTGCCAGTTCAATTCTCAGCAGTCAGGAAGGATGAGTACAGAAGGCACCATGTGTCGCTGGTGCCTGGATGCACTCAGGACCACTGAAGGCCCACAGAGGTCTCTGCACAATGACACCAGGAAGAGAGGCAGGTGATGACAACCGGATGTGCCCATACAGCTCCAGGATATCTCCATGCACATTCAGAAAGAGAAGAGGCAAGATGGAGAAGAGGGGTCATAGAAGGACTCTACAAAGAAGCGGAGGCCCACCGCCTGCAGAGCAGCACAGACCTTACAGCCGATGCCCGGGAGAAACAGTGCCAGGTCTTGAAAGGACTCCTTCAAGTTTGAGTAATGCTCACCCTGGAGTAGGGAATGACTACCCACGGCAGTACTCTTGCCTGGGAAATCCCATGGACTCAGGAGCCTAGCAGGCTACAATACAGTTCATGGAGCTGCAAAAAGTCAGCCATGAAAGAGTCAGACATGACTGAGTGCACGCAGGTGCAAGCACTCATAACTTCGATACCAATAGCCATGGCCATGTCAACATTCATAAGGCAAAGTGTAATAAACATATATTATTTTTTACCATTTCTCCTGTCACTGAAACAGATTTAAACTATGAACATAAAATTGATGATATCATGCTTGATGTTAAAAGATTAGCAGTGTCTATTAAAAAAATACATTCTTCTCTCAGGACAAATGTCCTAGTAGAAAAATATAGGACACAGAGGAGTGAACAAGATCCAACTCTGATGCTGGATTATACACACCAGAGCCCAGATTCAGGGACCCTGTGGCCTACCAGATATCACTCTAGTGAAACAAGTCACTATAATTTTTTGTGGACAGCCATGATGTAGTGACAATTATACACTTTCCCCTATTTTCCAATAAACTCAAACTTCTGGAATCATATACAATTGGTGTAAGAGAGAGAATGTGCCCCAAAATGGCTTATATGAGTGTGTGCTCAGTCGTGTCCAACTCTTTGTGATCCATGGACTGTAGTCCACCCGGCGCCTCTGTCCATGGGATTTTCCAGGCAAGAACACTGGGGTGAGTTGCCATTTCCTCCTCCAGAGGATCTTCCTGACCCAGGGATCAAACCCTAGTCTCTTACTTCTTCTGCATTGGCAAGTGGGTTCTTCACCACTAGTGCTGCCTTGGAAGTCTTATAAAAGAGAGAATGTGCCAAAAATGGCTCATAAACAATTTCTCCCTAATTTGAAGGTAGCAGGAATGGGTGGAAGGACTGGGTAGCGGGCTAGGATACTTAGGTTTGAAAAAAAAAAAAAAATAGACACAAGCTGGGTTTCAATTTGCCCAATTAAATTTGTGAACTAAAATTCATAGAAAATGTGAAGGTAGCTATTTATTTAGTAAACTAAATTATCTCTAATATTTTCCTGTTGATATGAGTTTATCATGCTGAAACAACTCTTTGCTGTTGTTTTTATAAATGGGGAGACCCCTCTGAGGTATTTTCAAGTGTGTAACTGAAGCAAGAGCCAACCCAGCAGACACCTCCAAAAAGACAACTGCTGGCATCAGAGAAGGATGCAAACCCACTCCACGCCTGTGTAATCCTCCCCATAAGGGCACAGACCTGACAGGCCTTTGTGGAGACAGTGCCCACCACAACTGACTTCCATCAACTTATATCCCTCAGATCTGGAATATTGTACACAATTTATATTTGTTTAGACTTTAAAATAATCCACTATCATTGTTCAGCCACTAAGTTGTGTATGACTTTGTGACCTCATGGACTGCAGCATGCCAGGCTTCCCTGTCCATCACCAACTCCCAGAACTTACTCAAACTGATGTCCATTGAGTTGATGATGCCATCCAACCATGCATCCTCTGTTGCCCCCTTCTCTTCCTGCCTTCAATCTTTCTGAGAATCAGGGTATTTTCCAATGAGTCAGTTCTTCACATCAGATAGCAAAACTATTCAGATTTTATTTTCTTGGGCTTCAAAATCACTACAGATGGTGACTGCAAGCCACAAAATTAAAATTTACTATTAACAAGACTTCAAAATGGAAGTTACTTACTATAAAATAGTAATAATAATAAATATTTTATTAATATTTATTGTATTATAAAATATATACTGCACAATTGCACTCATCTCACATGCTACTAAAGTAATGCTCAAAATTATACAAGCCAGGCTTCAACAGTATGTGAACCATAAAATTCCAAAAGCTCAAGCTGGATTTAAAAAAGGCAGAGGAACCAGAGGTCAAATTGTCAACATCCACTGGATCATTGAAAAAGCAAGAGAGTTCCAGAAAAACATCCACTTTTGCTTTATTAACCATGCCAAAGCCTTTGACTATATGGATCACAACAAACTTGAAAATTCTTCATGAAATGGGAATACCAGACCACCTGACTTGCCTTCTGAGAAATCTGTATGCAGGACAAGAAGCAACAGCTAGAATTGGACATGGAACAACAGACTGGTTCCAAATAAGAAAAGGAATACATCAAGGCTATATATTGTCACTCTGCTTATTTAAATTATATGCAGAGTACATCATGCAAAATGCTGGGCTAGATGAAGCACAAGCTGGAATCAAGATTGCTGGGAGAAATATCAATAACCTCAGAAATGCAGATAATGCCACCCTTATGGCAGAAAGTGAAGAGGAACTAAAGAGCCTCTTGATGAAAGTGAAAGAGGAGAGTGAAAAAGTTGGCTTAAAATTCAACATTCAGAAAACTAAGATCATGGCATCCAATCCCATCACTTCAAGGCAAATAGATGGGGAAACAGTGGAAACAGTGGC
>SJYV01048397.1:265782-282025 GCA_006410875.1 Neotragus pygmaeus | reverse complement strand
ATATTAAAAGGCAGAGACATTACTTTGCCAACAAAGGTCCATCTAGTCAAGGCTATGGTTTTTCCAGTGGTCATGTATGGATGTGAGAGTTGGACTGCGAACAAAGCTGAGCACCGAAGAATCGATGCTTTTGAACTGTGGTGTTGAAGAAGACTCTTGAGAGTCTCTTGGAATGCAAAGAGATCTAACCAGTCCTTCCCAAAGGAGATTAGTCCTGAATATTCATCGGAAGGACTGATGTTGAAGCTGAAACTCCAATACTTTGGCCACCTGATGCAAAGAGCTGGCTCATTTGAAAACACCCTGATGCTGGGAAAGATTGAAGGTAGGAGGAGAAAGGGATGACAGAGGATGAGATGGTTGGATGGCATCACCAACTCAATGGACATGAGTTTGGCTAAACTCTGGGAGTTGGTGTTGGACAGGGAGGTCTGGCGTGCTGCAGTCTACGGGATCGCAAAGAGTCAGACGTGACTGAGTGACTGAACTGAACTGAACTGAACCACACATCCACTATCATCCTAAGTACTCTCTTACACAGCATCTCATTTAATTCTCACAGCAACTCCTTAATTGGACATTACCATCACCCCTAGATTTTTGCAGAAGTTTGTAGCATAGGAAACTGTAGTAAAGTGCTAAGCTCACTCAGTCTGGCATTGGAGATCTGCGTTATGCCAGACGGCCTAGCTCCAGGATCCACTCCTGTATGGCTTGTCTGCTGTATCCTCTCCCACTGTCTTTTTAACAGACCCTCAAATGCAGAATGATTCTCCAGACTAGATAGTCTCGTGACCTGGTTTTCTGTTGTGAGCAAACCCTGCTGCTCTTCCCAGGAAACAAAACCACAGGAGAAATCTGTTAGCACAACAGACGGCCCAGCACAGGCTGGAGAGACACTTCTGAACCACCTTAACTCAGTCGCTTCCCAAAGCCATATGGACTGTCACCCTGAGGTGTGTTCTCTCTCCAGGCTTGAGTGAGACCAGGACTGATGACAGCGACTTAGGGCAGGGGTTCTCAAAGAGGGCAATTTTTGCCCTGGCCCCCCAAACCCGTTCCCTGAGAACACTTGTCAGTGACCAGAAACCTTCTGATCTTCACAACCAAGTGGATTTCCTGGAGAGAGGTCAGGGACACTTCTAAACACCACGCAAAACACAGGATAGAGCTGGAAACAGAGAGACATCAAGTGCAAAGAGAGCAGTGCAACAGTGTGTTCCACCCTGATGTGCACAGCAGTGCCGGCGTCTAACTCCGCCGTGGGGCCGTCGCTCCTCTGGGTGGAGCACCTTGCTCTAATGAGATGTATCTCTGCCACCCCTTACCCCTGGTCATTTCACCTTCCTTTATGTGGCTGTGGTGACTGACATGACTGGGGCTTAAAAAACTGAGAACTCCTTGGGAGAAACATCTGCTGTAGGACTTCCCTGGTGGTGCTGCTGCTACTGCTGCTAAGTCACTTCAGTAGTGTCCAACTCTGTGTGACCCCACAGACAGCAGCCCACCAGGCTCCTCAGTCCATGGGAGTTTCCAGGCAAGAACCCTGGAGTGGGTTGCCATTGCCTTCTCCGCCTTGGTGGTGCAGTGGATAAGAATCCGCCTGTCAGTGCAGGATATGCAGGTTCAGTCCCTGGTTTCCAGGAAGATTCCATGTGCCAAGGTTCAGCTGAGTTCGTGTGCCACAACCATTGAGCCCATGCTTTCGAGCCTGTGAGCTGCAGCTACTGAAACCCACTTGTTCCAGGGTTACTGAACCACCACTAGTGAGCCCACGTGCCGCAACTACTGAAGCTGTGTGCCTGGAGCCCATGCTCTGCAACAAGACAGCCACTGCAGCTAGAAGCCAGTGAGCCACGACCGAGGACCCCTCGCTCACGACAACTAGAAAAAGTCTGTGCACAGCAGTGAAGACCAGCACAGCCAAAAACAAGTAAAGTAAATAAGATAATTTTTTTTAAAAATCTCCTGTAATTATCACATAATTATTGAATTATCTAAGAATAACACTTGACAAGGAGAAGCTATCACATTAAGAGAAAAACNCAGCAGTGAAGACCAGCACAGCCAAAAACAAGTAAAGTAAATAAGATAATTTTTTTTAAAAATCTCCTGTAATTATCACATAATTATTGAATTATCTAAGAATAACACTTGACAAGGAGAAGCTATCACATTAAGAGAAAAACAAGTTCCATTTACTCTTTGTCAGAAAAACAAAAAGCATAGAGACTTAGCAGTATTCAAAGATGAAAAATGCCATTTTTCACCTAGCTGTTCCTAAGAAGAAAAAGTGACAAGAAATGCTAATGACCCATGCCATTAGCATTAGATGCTGGCACAGTTCCTAACAGGGAAGGTATGTAAACAAACTATATCCATCAACTGGAAGAAGTTTAGTGAAAGAAATTTGCCTCTGCAGAAATACATCATTCTGTAAAAATTCTTTCTGGGAATTTAATGTGTAGAAATGTCCTTGATAACAAAAAAAATTTCTTAGGGATTTCCCATTTGAGGTACTATTTTCAGGTACAAACAGAGTCAAGGAAATGAAAATGAGTCAAAACAATCTTGTTGAAGTGTCATAATTCATATACAAAATGCTGCTATTGAAGCACCAACTATATGATGGGTGATTTTGCATCATTTTTCCATGACAACTAATATGTCACTAACTCACATCCTTGTACAAAGGCACACATTCTCTAGGGCTGAAGTTTCAAATGAAGCAAACTGACACCCTCAGGAGAAGCCACTTTTATTTCCTCCTTAGTTTTATATTATAACTGATGGTGCTGGCCAGAACCATCCTCCAAACAAAACTATAAACTCCACCTTCTGTGTAATGTGTTCACTTTAGAAAGAAGATGGCTATTCCTAGGCTAGTGAGTCAACATGAAACTGAAAACTACACATAAAAATATGCTTGGCAACCAAGACATGGAAACAACTTAAATGTCCATCAACAGATGACTGGATACAGAAGATATGGTAAGACCAGAAACTATAAAATTCTTAGAAGAAACTTGAGTAGAACAGTTTTTGACATAAATCACAGCAAGTCCTTCTATTATCCACCTACTAGAGAAAAAAACAAATAAACAATTGGGACTGAATTAAACTTAAAAGCTTTTGCACAATGAAGGAAACTATAAGCAAGGTGAAAAGACAAACCTCGGAATGGAAGAAAACAATAACAAATGAAACAGCTGACAAAGGATTAATCTCCAAAATATATAAGCAGCTCATGCAGCTCTATAGCAGAAAAACAAACAATCCAATCAAAAAGTGGGCAGTGGAACTAAACAGACATACAGATGGCTAATAAACACATGAAAAGAAGCTCAACATTGCTCATTATTAGAGCAAATCAAAACTACAATGAGGTATTACCTCACACCAGTCAGAATGGCCATCATCTAAAATATCTGCAAACAATAAATGCTGGAGAGGGTGTGGAGAAAAGGGAACCCTCCTGCACTGTTGGTGGAAATGCAAATTGATACAGCTACTAGAGAGAACAGTACGGAGATTTCTTTAAAAACTAGGAATAAAACTATCATGGAACCCAGCAATCTCACTACTGGGCATACTCCCTCCAGAAACCACACCTGAAAAAGACACATGTACCCAATTGTTCATTGCAGCACTATTTACAATAGCTAGAACATGAAAGCAACCTAGATGTCCATCAACAGATGAATGGATAAAGAAGCCACGCATAGTACATATATATAATGGAATATTATTCAGCTATAAAAAGGTACACATTTGAATCAGTTCTAATGAGGTAGATGAACCTAGCGTCTATTATACAGAGTGAAATAAGTCAGAAAGAGAAAGACAAATACCATATATTAATGCACATATGTGGAATCTAGAAAGATGGCAGATGTGGCTCTAAAATATCTAAAGTGCTTTCTCCACACAATAATAAGAAACAATATAGTCGTCTAAGAAGAGGAACTGTGTTACTGAAATTAGCATAAATAAAATGTTCAAGAAAGTTAGTCTTCTAAAGGAAAACATTCTCAGCCTGAAGAATAATTTTAGAAAGCCAAAAATATACAGAATAAGAAATACAGTTGTGATGGTTGATTTTATACATCAACTTGGCAAGGCCATGGTATCCTGATGTTTGGTCAGATACTATTCTGGATGTTGCTGTGAAGTTAGTTTTAAGATGAGATTAATTCTTTGGCCACCTGATGCAAAGAGCCAGCTCACTGGAAAAGACCCTGATGCTGGGAAAGACTGAGGGCAAGAGGAGAAGGGAGTGACAGAGAATGAGATGGTTGGATGGCATCACTGACTCAAAGGACATGAGTTTGAGAAAACTCTGGAAGATAGTGAAGCACTGAGGAACCTGCTGTGCCGCAGTCCATGAAGCAGCAAAGAGTTGGACATGACTTAGTGACTGGACGCCACCAGCAGCAGACTTTGAGTAGAGCAAGTTACCGTTCATAACGTGGGTGGGCCTCAGCCAATCAGCTGAAGGCCTTAAGAGGAAAAAAGACTGACTTCCCTCAAGGGAGATAAAATTCTGCCTGTGCGTCTCTCTTTGAACCTGAGTAGCAANACTTTGAGTAGAGCAAGTTACCGTTCATAACGTGGGTGGGCCTCAGCCAATCAGCTGAAGGCCTTAAGAGGAAAAAAGACTGACTTCCCTCAAGGGAGATAAAATTCTGCCTGTGCGTCTCTCTTTGAACCTGAGTAGCAACAACCCACTCCAGTACTCTTGCCTGGAAAATCCCATGGCTGGAGGAGCCTGGTAGGCTGCAGTCCAAGGGGTCACTAAGAGTCAGACACGACTGAACGACTTAGCTTTCACTTTTCACTTTCAAGCACTGGAGCAGGTTCTTGCCTGGAGAATGCCACTCCAGTGTTCTTGCCTGGAGAATCCCAGGGACAGGGGAGCCTGGTGGGCTTCCATCTGTGGGGTCGCATAAAGTCGGACACGACTGAAGCGACTTAGCCGCAGCAACATCAGCTCTTCTCCACGTTTCCAGTCTGCCCAGCGATTTTTAATTTGGTCAACTTCACAATCACATTAGCCACTTCTTACAATAAATCTCTCTATCTCTTTACACACACACACTCTCTCTCTCTCTGTCTCTCTCTCTCTTCCCTGATATTCTGGAGAACCCTAATAATGACCTAATTTTGACATCATGAAAAGAAAACACTATACCATTAACCCAAACAAATTCAAAGAATTTACTGATTATCTACTTGGTTCTTTCTCAAACCTGTTAGATGTGTTTTAGAATTCTCTGTTCTCTAAAGGCGTTTTCAATCTTGTCTCATTTCTTTGAACAGTTATGTCAACATTTTCTTCTTTAAATATCACTCTGATTCTAATAACCTCATTTACAGGATGCGTTCCCACTGTCTATGTCTTTGTGCTGGCTTCACAGATGTGTCCTCTGTTACTTGTCTGGGTAAGAACTATTCACAGCAAGCTGCTCATTTTCCACACACACACACACACACAAATTATCTGTGGGAATCTTTTCAGACTACCATGAAGTTGGGTTACTCCAAAGAAAATTTTCTTTAGCTTCTGCCAGGAAATTTTAGACTACAATATTTCATAGACTATAAGTTGTTGAGAGAAGGATACATTTTGATTTTACAGATGTTAAAATGGAAGGAAAAAGTAACTATCACAAAGTTAGTGAAACACAATACATTTTTGCCTTAAGGTTTTATGGGCATGAGTTTAGCCTCTGAATGCAGCAGGCTTGAGGTTTTAAATTCTCAGCACAATGCCCTCCACCCAGCTCTCTAGAGGCTGGGGACCAAATTCCTTCCCCTCAGAAGGTGGAAGGGTGAGCAGGTGAGGGAACCTCTTCCTTTCACCCTGCCCATGAGGGGCTATACCATTCAGCCCCAGTGTTGAGGTCTCCAGGCAGACTCCCCAGGCCTAGGAGAACTTTTGGAAGACAAGGGAGCTGGAATTCAGGATGACGGGACACACATACAATTGGCTCCCATGAGGGGAGGCTCTTCACCAGGCCTCAGTGTCTGTCCAGCTGGGGCACCATCTTGTTTCCAGGACCCCTGGACAGAGTTCTCCAAAATGCCCCCTGCCCCCTGTGCAGGCCCGGGTCCCAGGCGCCGCGCAGAGTGCAGAGTTCACTCTGAACACAGAGCTCAGCCCTGCATTCAGCCATCCCAACGTGTCCTCTCACTGCAGAGTCCCCTGCTCTGGCTACAAGCTGCCCTCCCCCAATCAGGAACAGTGGCCCCACCTGCGAGAGGAGTCTGGGAGAGCAGAGGGGCGTCTGGGGACAGCGCTGCTATACCCCAGGCTTCAGGCGTGGGGGGCGGCTGGGAGATGAGGCTCTGACCCAAACTCTCCCCTTTATTTTCAAGGCGGGATACAAGACCCAACCCAAAGAGCAGTGGTGGAACATGCAAGGCCCCAGAAGGAAGGATGGAGTCTGTGGGGCAGGATGTGAGCACTCTGTTGCTTTCTCAGGAGCAGGGTGTGGGTGAGCAGAGAAGGAAGCTCTACTGAGCCCAGAAACCAGGAAGGGATTCAGCAGGGATGTTCCACCAGGTGATGCCTGAGCCCATGTCAGCGGTCTCCCCAGTGCCTCTNGAGATCAGCCCTGGGATTTCTTTGGAGGTAATGATGCTAAAGCTGAAACTCCAGTACATGGCCACCTCATGTGAAGAGTTGACTCATTGGAAAAGACTCTGATGCTGGGAGGGATTGGGGGCAGGAGGAGAAGGGGACGACCGAGGATGAGATGGCTGGATGGCATCACGGACTCGATGGATGTGAGTCTGAGTGAACTCCGGGAATTGGTGATGGACAGGGAGGCCTGGCGTGCTGCAATTCATGGGATCACAAAGAGTCAGACACGACTGAGCAACTGAACTGAACTGAGTGACTTCCCTTTCATTTTTCACTTTCATGCACTGGAGAAGGAAATGGCAGCCCACTCCAGTATTCTTGCCTGGAGAATCCCAGGGATAGGGGACCCTGGTGGGCTGCCATCTATGGGGTCACACAGGGTTGTACATAACTGAAGCAACTTAGCAGCAGCAGCAGCAGCAATGTAAAAACTCACAGTAACTTTGTTGTTAGAAATCTGAGTACTTCCTTTATGTTGACTAGAAAAAAAATGCACAGCCTAAAAGCTGAGAGTCATGTCTTACTTGGCAGACAAAACTGAGATCTTAAGCCTGGGACACAGCACCTCAGATGGCTCAAAGGGTCTGGTCCGAAGTGATAAGGGAGGAGCCAGGATATATATGGGTTTTTGCAACAAAGACCAGGTAGTCAGGACATCAAAAGATTACTGTTAATCAAGGAAATTAGGTGTCTCAAGTTAAAGAATGTAGTGCTTTTCTGTGTATGGGAAGATGCAAGAGTCTGGGCCCCCTGAAATCATTCTTCTTTCCTGCAGCTCAGCTGCCTGGGGCCAATATCCTGCGCTTTCTTACCCTAAGTGCCCTCAGGGTTCACCATTGGGGTGGCTAGAATGTGGCAGCTTGATGGCTACAGCTTCCTTTTCTTGCTGATGTGCAGGCAACATTTTTCCATTAACATTTTTATTATTCAGGAAGAGGCCAGAGATTATGGGTCAGTTTATGGTGTACACATACATCATGTCAGCCTTGAAAACTTGATCAACAATAATGCCAAAGATGACAGTGACCAGAAAACTTGATTCCCTAGTGGAACAGCCTTATGTTGCCAAGACACAGGACTTTGAATCTAGTTAATAGGCGGGTGCTGGAAGAAGGGAAGAGAGTTCTTAAAAACATTAAGGGTCTGGATGGGGTATCAGATAAAACAGAGAAAGACATGCATGATAGAAATCCATGAGGGCAGTGGAATCCAGAAGACACAAGGACCAGCACTCTAGTTTAAAAGGTCAGGAACGGATGGAGAGAATCCTTACAGACATCCAGAGGCTGAAAGGACTCCCAAGCAGGAAAGCAAGAAGGACAGTGAGTTTCCAGTTAACCTCAGGCTTCTTCTGTTAAGAAAGGCTGAGACCTGGGACCCTTCGCCACAGTGCTTACAGGTAGACAAATTTCTCCTCCAGCAACAAAATACAAAGAAACTATAGGCACTGATAATAACTGCATGCATGCACAGTTGGGGCAAAATACAGACAACACAATGCAAAAAGCCCAGCTGCCACTTCTGAGGAGCTGTCAGGAAGGTAGATGCAAAAGCAGGGGACTGTGCATGCCACCTGCATACAAGATCACAAAGGGGTGGGCAAAACACTGAAGCCACTCCACAGCCCTGGACACACCCGATCCTCACCCCATATATGGCAGTTCACCTCCCTCTCCAGTCCAGGAGTGAGCAAGGTAACCGTTACTTGTTTTGGCTCCCCTATGCTGTAGCAGGAGCTCCAATAAAGCCATGTCTGAATCTCTAGTCTGGCCTCTGACCAATTTCTATTGATTGGGGAAAGCCAAAAGCCCTGAAACATAACACCAAGACCTAGAGGAGTAGGAAGCATAAGCCAGGGCATGGGGTTCTACCATTAGGAAAACTGGCATTAGAACCCAGGTGGGAATCTAGGCACCTGATAAAAGAGACCAAGGGGGAAAAGACATACTTATTCTTTGAGGCAGAAGCTCTTTATTCCATACCCAGGACAGCACAGAGGCTTCCCTGGTGGCTCAGTGGTAAAGAACCTAGCTGCCAATGCATGAGACACAGGCTGGATCCCTGGGTCGGGAAGATCCCCTGGGAGAAGGGCATGGCAAAGCATTCCAGTATCCTTGCCTGGAGAATCGCATGGACAGAGGAGCCTTGTGGACTACAGGCCATGCATCTGAAAAGAGTCAAATGATTTAGCAAGGACAACACAGAGGCAAAGCCCTGGGCAGACAGAATTCTCAGGCTGACCCACCAGAGTAGAGAAGCATGTGGCAAGTGGCAGCAAAAATAAGAAAATTCCATCAGCTTCTCCTTCTCACGTGTTTAGATGAGGACTTCCTTTCAGATGAAAATCACAATAAAAAATCCCATTCGACAAGTTGATATATGCAGTAGTAGAGACAATATAAGCATTTAAACATATCAGAAACAGAAGTAACGAGATCACAGAATACTGAAGATAGAATGACAAATTCAAACATCCCTTATTTGGCTGATTTTATGGATTAAATGGACATGCTGAGCTATAAAACCGCTGGGATAAAGCACCTTAAGACTGACCAAGAAGTGGAGAGCAATCCCAAGATGGCAGATGAATGGGAGACCACTTTCTCCCCTACAAATTCATCAAAAGATCATTTGAATGTTGAGCAGCTTCCACATAACAACTTCTCAGTGCTGGCAGGGGACACCAGGCCCCCAGAAAGGCAGCTGAATCACTTTGAAAGGAGTATTGAAACTACTGTAAGAGGAGGACCAAAACCCAGAGGCAGGAGACTCAACTCCAGAACTTTAGAACATCACAAAACTCCTGACTCCAGGGAACATTAATAGACAATAGCCCACCCAAAAGTCTCTATACCTACACTAAAACCAAGCTACAGCTAAGAGCCAACAAGTTCCAGTGCAAGACATACCACACTAATTCTCCAGCAAAACAGAAACACAACACTGAACATTAAAAGACAGACTTCCCAAAGCCATACCAAACCCATAGACACCCCAAAACTCACAACTGGACACTTCATTACACTCCAAAGAGAAGAGATCAAGTTCCAACCACCAGAATACAGACATAAGCTCCCCCAACCAGGAAACCTTGATAAGCTACTGGTCTAACCCCATCCCCAGGGAGCAGACTCCACAATTAAGTGGAACCATGACCTTCCAGCTTGCAGAAAAGACACCCCAAATACAACAATCTGAACAAAATGAAAAGGCAAAGAAATATTCAGAAGTTAAAGGAACATGGTAATAACCCACCAAACCAACAATAGAGGAAGAGATAGGGAGTCTACCTGAACAAGAATTCAGAATAATGATAGCAAAGATGATCCAAAATCTTGAAAACAAAATGGAGTTACAGATAAATACACTAGAGACAAGGATTGAGAAGATGCAAGAAATGTTTAACANACCAACAATAGAGGAAGAGATAGGGAGTCTACCTGAACAAGAATTCAGAATAATGATAGCAAAGATGATCCAAAATCTTGAAAACAAAATGGAGTTACAGATAAATACACTAGAGACAAGGATTGAGAAGATGCAAGAAATGTTTAACAAGGATCTAGAAGAAATAGAGTCAATCAATAGTGAACAATGCAATAACTGAGATTAAAAACACTCTGGGGGGAACCAACAGTAGAATAACTGAGGCAGAAGAGAATCTGTGAGGTGGAAGATAGAATGGTGGAAATAAATGAAGCAGTGAGGAAAAAAGAAAAAGATAAAAATAAATGAGGACAACCTCAGAGACCTCTGAAACAATGTTAAATATCCCAACATTCAAATGTTAAATATCTCAATATTCATGGGTGTCCCAGAAGAAGACAAAAAGAAGGGGCCTGATAAAATGCTTGAGCAGATAATAGTTGAAAATTTCCTAAAAATGGGGAAGAAAATAGCCACCCAAGTCTAAGAAACCCAGAGAGTCCCAAACAGGATAAATCCAAGGCAAAACACCCTCGAGACACATATTAATCCAACTAACAAAAAATAAACACAAAGTGCAAATATTAAAAGCAGCAAAGGAAAAGCAACAAATAACACACAAGGGGATCCCCATAAAGATAACAGCTGATCTTTCCATAGAAACTCTTCAGGTCAGAAAGGAATGGCAGGATGTAATTAAAAGTGATGAAAGAGAAAAACCGATGACCAAGATTTCTCTACCCAGCAAGGATCTCATTCACATATGAAGGAGAAGTCAAAAGTTTTACAAATAAGCAGAAGGTGAGAGAAGTCAGCACCACCAAACCAGCTCTTCAACAAATGCTAAAGGATCTTGTCTACACAGCAAACACAGAAAATGTTTATAAAAATGAACCCAAAACAACAAAGTAAATGCAATAGGATCATACTTATCAATAATTATCTTAAACGCACATGGGACAAAACTGGCCAAATGGCAAAACTGGCCAAAAGACAAAAGACAAAACTGGATACAAAAATGGATATCCAAATGGATACAAAAACAATACCCCTATATAAGCTGTCTGAAAGAGACCCACCTCAAACCTAAGGACACATAAAGACTGAAAGTCAGAGGGGCTAGAAAAAATATTTCATGCAAATGGAGACCAAAAGAAAGCAGGAGTAGCAATACTCATATCAGATAAAATAGACTTTGAAATAAAGACAAAGAAGGCCACTACATAATGAGGAAGGGATCAATCCAATAAGAAGATATAACAATTATAAATATATATGCACCCAACATAAGAGCACTTCAGTATGTAAGGTAAATGCTAACAAGTATGAAAGGTGAAATTAATAGTAATGCAATAATAGTGGGGGAATTTAATACCTCACTCACACCTATGTATAGATCAACAAAACAGAAAATTAGAAAGGAAACACAAGCTTTAAATGATACACCAGACCAGTTAGACCTAATTGATATCTACGGGCATTTCACCCAAAAACAAGGGATTTCACCTTTTTCTCCAGTGGACATGGAACATTCTCCATAGAAAATGGATAGATAGATCCCATCTTGGGCCACAAATGTAGTCTCGGTAAATTTTTAAAAATTGAAATAAAGTCAAGGATCTTTTCTGATCACAATGCATTAAGATTAGATGTCAACTACAGTAAAAAAAAAATATATATATATATGAAAAACACTAACAAATGGAGATTACACAATATGCTTCTGAATAAACAATAGATCAAAAGAGTTATCAAAAATGAAATCAAAATATGCATAGAAGCAAAAAAAAAAAAAAAGAAATAAAAGCACAACAACCCCAAACCTATGGGATTCAGTAAAAGCAGTGCTAAAAGGAAGGTACATAGCAATACAAGAAACAAGAGAAACCTCAAATAAACAAACAAAGGTTACACCTAAAGCAGCTAGAAAAAGAAGAACAGGAAAACCTCAAAGTTAACCTTCCTGACTTCAGACTATACTACAAAACTGCACTTATGGACACCTTATCTCTGACAAAGGAAGCAAAAATATACAATGGAGAAAAGACAATCTCTTTAACAAGTGGTTCTGGGAAAACTGGTTAACCATGTGTAAAAGAATGAAACTAGGAGACTTTCTAACACCATACACAAAAATAAACTCAAAATAGATTAAAGATCTAAGTGTAAGATCACAAACTATAAAACTCTTAGAGAAAAACAAAGGCAAAACATTCTCTGACATAAATCATAGAAAGAATCTCTATGACTCACCTCCCAGAGTAATGAAAATAAAAACAAAAATAAATAAGTGGGACCTAATTAAACGTAAAAGCTTTTGCACAACGAAGGAAACTATATGCAAGGTGAAAAGACAGCCTTCAGAATGGGAGAAAATAATAGCAAAGGAAACAACAGACAAAGAATTACTCTCCAAAATATACAAGCAGCTCATGCAGCTAAATACCAGAAAAACAAACTAATCAAAAAGTGAGCGAAAAAAATAAACAGACATTTCTCCGAAGTAGACATACAGATGGCTAATAAACAGATAAAAAGGTGCTCAACATCACTCATTATCATAGAAATGCAAATGAAACCCACAATGAGGTGCCATCTCATGCTAGTCAGAATGGCTGCCTTCACAAAGTCTACAAACAATAAATGCCAGAGAGGGAATGGAGAAAAGGGAACCCTCTTACGCTGTTGGTGGGAATGTAAACTAGTACAGCCACTATGGAGAACAGTGTGGAAATTCCTTAAAACCTGGAAATAAAATGGCCATACGACCCAGCAGTCCCACTGCTGGGCATACACACTGAAGAAGCCAGAATTGAAAGAGAGACATGTAAACCAGTGTTCACTGAAGCACTGTTTACAATATCTAGGACACGGAAGCAACCTAGATGTCCATTGGCAGATGAATGGATAAGAAATTAGTGGTACATATACACAATGGAATATTACTCAGCTATAAAAAGGAACACATTTGAGTCACTTCTAACGAGGTGGATGAAACTGGAGTCTATTATACAGAGTGGAGTAAGTCATAAAGAGAAACACCAATACAGTATATTAACATATATATATGGAATTTAGAAAGATGGTAACTGAAATCCTATATGCAAGGCAGCAAAAGAGACACAGATGTAAAGACAGATTTTTGGGCTATGTTGCAGAAGGCAAGGGTAGAATGATATGAGACAATAGCATTTAAACATGTATATTACCATATGTAAAAACTCAAACACAGTGCTCTGGGACAACCCAGAGGGATGTGGTGGGGAGGGAAGTGGAAAGGAGGCTCAGGATTGGGTGACACATGTGTACCCATGGCTGATTCATGTGAATGTATGGCAACAACCACCACAATATTATAAAGTAGTTATCCTCCAATTAAAATTAATTAATTAATTTTTAAAAATAATTTGATCAATAAATGGAGCTTCACAAATATCAGTTGTTTTAAATAAGATTTAGCCTAAGTTAAGGTAATGACCAATTGACTTTATTAATTTTATTTGTAAGTCCACTCTTGCCTAAGAAAATGACAAAATCTCACACTCACTTCTGATTTACTGGAATTTCCATTTAACAAACACATCTGGACTTATAAGAAAGAAAAGAGCAGAGTTTTTATTATCTTCTGTTCAGTGGATTCTCTTGCCAGAGTTTTTATTATCTTCTGTTCAGTGGATTCTCTTGCCAGTGGATTCTCTTGCTATTTCTGACAAGTTTTTCTAAGGCTTAGCCCACTCAGGCAGAAGCCCTACTATAGCTCTCTTTGTAATTATTGAGATGATGAGGCAGAAGGGCAGACTGGACCATGTTCCCCTACTGCTCTGTCACTACACCTGAGAGACACACAGATGTTGATTAACATGCGTGTTAACCTTGGCCGCACCCTGGCATCATAGGCCCATGCCCCTTCTGTTCATTTCCAGATGTTCACCCAGACAATTGAAAGTTCCTAATGCAAGACAGGTGACTCTCCTGTGCTGCCAAGATTGAAACCACAGGGTCAAAGGCTTAGAATTCAGAGTTTTGGATTCAGGCAAGTCACTTCACCCAAATTTGTTTCCTGACCTGTATAAAAGCATCTACTTCTCAGGGGGCTTCCCCAGTTGCACAGATGGTAAAGAATCTGACTGCAGTGCAGGAGACCTGAGTTCAATCCCTGGGTCAGCAAGATCCCCTGGGGAAAGGAATGAAAACCTACTTCAGTATTCTTGCCTGGAGAATCCTATGGACAGAGGAGCCTGGAGGGCTGAAGAGTCAGAGACGACTGAACAACCAACACTTCACTTCCTCAGCATTGATACAGGAGTTAAGTCATCTATAATATTTAAGTTCTGGAACCTGTAAGCTCTCAATAACAGTTGGGTTTTGCCTTTAGGTAGAACCCAGAAGTCCATATTAATAGAAACTGTTGACTGAAAATAATGCACAACTTAAAAACGGAGTGTGCTGTGTGAGTGTGTATGAGTGAGAAATACTGAGGACATAAGCCTGGGAGACAGGCTCTCTGACATCTCTGAGGGGCTGCTCTGCAAAGGCAAGAGGGGAGCCAGGATACACAGGAGAGTTTTTGCCAAAGAACCGCCACAAAATAACAGGCAGCTGAACATCAAGAGATCACTGCTGGAGTCACAAAAGTACGAAACAAACTTATAGTTACCAAAAGGCAAAAGGGGTAGGGTGAGGGAGGGGGTTTAAATTAGGGGTTTGGATTAGCAGATCAGAACTACTATAGGGCCTACCACAGAGCACAGGAAATTACATTTGATAGCTCCAATAAACTATAATAAAGTGAAAGTGAAGTTGCTCAGTCATGCCCAACTCTTTGCGACCCCATAGACTGTAGCCTGCCAGGTTCCTCCATCCATGGGATTTTCCAAGCAAGAATACTGGAGTGGGTTGTCATTTCCTTCTCCAGGAGATCTTCCCGACCCAGGGATTGAACCCAGGTCTCCTGAATTGTAGGCAGACGCTTTACTGTCTGAGCCACCAGGGAAGTTCTATCTAACAGTAAAAACATTGTAAACCATCTATTCTTTGATTACAAAAAATAAATAAATACATAAAAGATTACTGCTAATGAAAGGAAAAACAAACATCACAGGTTAAGGACTTAGCACTTTTCTTGGTTCAGGAAGATGCAAGGCTCTGGGCTCACCGAAACCATTCCTTTATTTGTGCCTCAGATCTCTGGTGTCAGTATCCTGCTGTTCTCCATCTTGAACCCTCTCAGAGCACACAGTAAGGGGTGCTAAGAGGCTGACAGCTTGATGGCCACAACATCCTTTGTTTACAATATCTTTTTGCTCCTTGGAAGAAAAGCTATGACCAACCTAGACAGCATATTAAAAAGCAGAGACATTGCCAACAAAGGTCCAACTAGTCAAAGCTATTGTTTTTCCAGTAGTCACATATGGATGTGAGAGCTGGACTATAAAGAAAGCTGAGTGCCGAAGACCTGATGCTTTTCAACTATGGTGTTGGAGAAGACTCTTGAGAGTCCCTTGGAATGCAAGGAGATCAAACCAGTTAATCCTAAAGGAAATCAGTTCCTGAATATTCATTGGAAGGACTGATGCTGAAGCTGAAGCTCCAATACTTTGGCCACCTGATGCAAAGAGCTGACACATTGGAAAAGACCCTGATGCTGGGAAAGATTGAAGGCAGTGGGAGAAGAGGATGGCTGTCAGGAGCTGCTTTAGGCATTACTGACAAAATGGAGGCACAGCAGCCACGGTCCCGGGATGAAGGAGTTAGGCCTTGTGATTCTGACTTGTTCTTTCCTTTCTTCGGTTAAGTTGGCTGGAAAGAATGTTAAAGTGCTTGAGAGAAGCATGAGAAAGCACAAAGCCTTCTACAGTTGCACCCAGAAAATAATCTATAAAATAACCATTGACATTTGTTCCGGGATCTTTACAAAGAATGTCCCAGGATGAGAATGTAGGCCGCAGCTTCAGGCCATGGGAAGGATTGTTATCTGAGACCTGTTTGTGAGAGGAATGCTTATGGCAAAAGAATTTTGCTGAGTTTAGGGTATCAGTTCAGTTCAGTTCAGTCACTCAGTCGTGTCCGACTCTTTGCGACTACATGAATTGCAGCATGGCAGGCCTCCCTGTCCATCACCAACTCCCAGAGTTCACCCAGACTCATATCCTTCAAGTCAGTGATGCCATC
>SJYV01048397.1:162243-255849 GCA_006410875.1 Neotragus pygmaeus | reverse complement strand
AGTCACTGGGACCTGGTAGCTGTGGCCTCTAGAGGTGGGGGGAGGGGGAGGGCCTCAAGGGGCTTTGCTTTGGGGTGACTCCCTCCCTGCTGCCCTGCCTGGCCTCATCCTGGTATTTCATTAAACAAGTCTTTTTTAAACTACCCCCCCCCAAAAAAAAACACGCCATTTGCAGCAACGTGAATGGATTTAGAGATCATCATACTATAGGAAGTAAGTCAGAAAGAGAAAGACAAAGACTACATGATATCACTCATATGAGAAATCTAAAATATGACACAAATGAGTTTATTCACAAAACGGAAACAGACCCACATAGAAAACAAACGTGGTTATCAAAGAGGAAAGGGAGTAGGGAAAGATAGATTGGCAGATACAAACTACCATATGTAAAGTAGACAAATAATAAGGGCCTACTATACAGAGAATTATATTCAATATCCTGTAATAAATCATAATGAAAAAGACTACACATACATGTATAATTGAATCACTTTGCTGTATATTGGAAACTAATACAACATTGTAAATCAACTATACTTTTATTTAAATAAAATAAAAACCTTAAAAGAAATTTATTACCAGCCCAATTAACAGCAGTAAAATCTATTCTGAAGAACTCTCTTCATGCTTACGCCTTATTTCATGGCTCTGCCAATTTTTAAACCAACACAGTGAGTATATCCAGTTGGTTCTCGTCACTTATCTTGGTAAGAGCCTGCTTAACACACGTGGGCAAAGCTGTGAGACACTAAGATAATTTTAAAAGTTAAGGAATCAAAATCTGACATATTTTAATTTATTTTACCTAAAAACACATAATTTGCCAATATAATAATATAGAATGAAAGCCTTTTCTTTTAAGTATGAATCTGCTGATTGAAATCATGAAATATCTTTCTTGCAGTAACCCATGAGTCTTAGTGTATATTTTATTGAAACAGAGTGAAAACCTAAAGACTCCTCAAGTAAAACATTTTGGGGAATTTCAGATTTTCCCCAATCTTTTATAGTCATCTTGCCCATTCTATAATTCAACAGAATTATGTTTTATTTACCTTTATCATCTTTCTAAAGTACTCATAGTACTCTATGGTCTTCACAGAAGAAAATACCCTTTTTATCCATATTCAATGTCATTAGTTTATGCTGTTAACTTATATAATAAATATATGCATCTGTCATAAAAAGTTTTGAAAACAAATTCATTCTTGGCAAGAAAACTAACCAGTTGATACAGGAAGAAGAATATGGGCATGTATGTAGTCTTGTAATCTTCTATTTACCCTGACCATAAGTTAGTATATGTTTCCATGGGAATGGAGAACTTGGAAGATTTCACTGAGTCAGTCTATGAGGTGAATTTAAAGAATAACGATTCTATTTTACGAATATATTAAAGCCAATTAAATGTTCACCTGCCTCTCTTAAACTAACTATAAACTCCATGAGATGGATCTCCCTAAGAAGCTAACACTTAACTCACAAACCAGCCAGATATCCAGACTAATTTTCACAAGAAAGAAAGAAAAGAAAAAGAAAGTGAAGTCGCTTAGTCGTATCTGACTCTTTGTGACCCCATGGACTGTAGCCTGCCAGGCTCCTCCATCCTGGGATTTTCCAGGCAAGAATACTGGAGTGGGTTGCCATTTCCTTCTCCAGGGGATCTTCCTGACCCAGGGGTCAAACCCAGGTCTAACCACACTGCAGGCAGAACGATGTCAGATTCATGATCTCCAAAGAAGATTTAGCTTTGGGACCAGGGACCAGGCTCGATCACTTGAGAGCTTTTGTGTAGCAGAGTTTTATTAAAGTATAAAGGACAGAGAAGAATTGGTAATTTTTTACCTATTTTTTTTCATGAAATATATTTAAAAAGTGAAATCGTTAGTGAGAGAGCTAATCCTTAGGTAGATAAGGAGTCCAGAGTCCTCAAGGAGGAAGGGTTCCAGGGCCCTCAAGGAGGAGAAAAGGACAAATTGGTTTTTTTCCGACATTTTTTTATCTTAGTCAATATAACAATGTATCTTGCTCAAGGACATGTTTCTCTTTAACAAGAACCTTCTGACTAATCTTATTAAGAAGTATGTTGTGGGGGTGGGTCTGGTAAGACCTTTCCATTGCTAGTTCTAATCTTGTTAATTTAAGATATATGTTGGGAGAATGGGTCTGGTAAAAGTATATAAGGCCTTGATAAGACTAGCAAGTGGGGCACTCTTCATCCCCCTTCTGATGGCTATGTCAGAAGCTTTCTCTGTCCTTTTATACTTTAATAAATCTCTGCTACACAAAAGCTCTCGAGTGATCAAGCCCGGTCCCTGGTCCTGAAGCAAAATTTTCTTTGGAGATCATGAATCTGGCATCGTTCACCATAACCTGTCTTTAGTAAATAATTTAGGAGTCAGTCTATCTAACTGCAAAGCCACAGGTGCCTATTTTCAAGATCATTTTATATCTCTGGTTTTAAGCTGTGAATGCTGTTATGTTTAAATATGCTTTTCAATGTACATAACAAGAAGCTTAGGCTATAACTGAAAGCAGAGTGAAGCAGAAGCAAGTCAGTAAATGATCCAGAACCCTTACAGGACCATGCTAAAAAGTGCCAGCAGAGAAGAATTTAATGAAGAAGCCATATCTTCATTTTTAAATTAGCAATAACACACTGAGTGAAGGAGAAGAATATTGCAATGGAACTATAGGAAAGTTAGTGATGGTGGTGATAAAAATCACAGAAGGATTCACACAGAACAATCCACTCAACTGTTTCTTCCTCTCTCCACTGTGTCAAATGAGAAAGTTTTAGGAAGAAAGGAGAAAATTTCCAACAGCTGATCAAGAATGAGTGATACAATGAAGGCCCCACTTCTCCACTGAATAGCTGGAAAGAATGAAGATGTAGTTTGTGGCTTAAAGAGGGACTCAGCTGCCAGCTAAGGGCCCTGGAAAATGGGACCTGAATGCAGGATACTCCCAGAATGAACCTGTTTGACTCAAGGCTGGGTAGAAGCAGCGTGAGGTGTGTAAGAGAGCCATAATCAGCAAAGTTTGATGTTTTCTCACTAACTTTCAATAGTGCTCACATTTCTTGGACTCTTACACTATCTGAATGTCAGTTTTTAAGGTTTTTGTTAATATTAATAATTGACTACTTAAATAATAGTCCTATTTCCATGTCAAAAATCTGAATGGAAGTGTGGCCTCTTCTCTGGACCACAACTGACGTTAAGAGCCTGACTATTCAAAGTCATAACAGAGCCATGACCACGATCTGGTCAAAAGATAATCCAAAATCCAGACAAAACTATCAAAGTGAATAGCTTTGGAGTTGCAAGACAAAAACAAAAAAGAACCATCATACAGACCTTTTTAGTGACTCACTAAAGGCTGACTTCTTATCCACACATTTGGAATTAACTTAGTCATATGACGTCAACAACAACCATAACACAGAAGTTACATGAGGCTATTAAACAAAAGACATCGAAATTTGCAATTTGGTAACTAACAAAAACTGTAAGACAATTAAAGCTACTTTTCCATAGGACCATCAGTCAATACCTCATTATTAATAAAGAGTCAGGGATTTCCCTGGCAGTCCAGTGGTTAAGACTCTGTACTTTCACTGCAGGGGGCATGTGTTCAATCCCTTGTCAGGGAACTAAGACTCCAAATGCTGCATGGCGCGGCCAAAAAAACCGTCTTTCTTCAAACAAGCTATGGCCATCAAGCTTTCTCGTGCAGGCATAGGGAAGCATCCAAGGAGAGAGGTAAAGTGTGAAGAATAATACTGAATCCTTACTAAAGGAACACAGCTCTAACTGGAAGTGTGAAATAGGCATCATGAGATGTGTAAATACCTCCCGCAAGAGGAACTGCATTCCATGCTGAAGCGGCTCTGCAAAATTCCTTCTAGTGTTCTTAGAAAAAAGAATTCTTCATTTAGAACACACTCTTTGATCTTAATTCTACTCATTGGATCTAAACAGAATATGCAGACCTTCTAACACACCCAGTTCACATTCACCTCCCCAACCACAACACACATCACACTATTTCATCAAACCTCCAGGTTCCCCGAGGTTTTTCCTGGGCTCTTCTCTTTCCCGAGTCTCTCCTCTCAGTGTTCTCAAAGTTGCATGTGCTACAGCGAAAAGAAAAAAAAAAGAGGAATGAGTTTTTTCCTTTCCTTTCCTGAGAACAAAGAAGATAAAGAGAACAGTGAGCAGACCTGAACATTTCTAGTTTTTTTCTTTTAACTGCACCTAATTCTGCATGCCTGTAACTAAACTTGCTCTTCTGTCCCCTAACTCTGCAGGAAGAGCCTCCCTGGTGGCTGGAATAGTAAAGAATCTATCTGCAATGCAAGAGACCTGGGTTCGATCCCTGGGTCAGGAAGACCCCCTGGAGAAGGGAATGGCAACCTACTCCAGTATTCTTGCCTGGAGAATCCCATGGACAGAGGTGCCTGGTGGGCTACAGTCCATGTGGTCTCAAAGAGTCAGACATGACTGAGTGACTAACACTTTCACTTCTAACTCTGCAGGAGCTACACCTCACACCTATTTTCCTTTGACTCTGTGCAAAATGTATCCTGTATCTGGTGTTTACCCTTACAATATTCTTCCCCTTATNGTGGTCTCAAAGAGTCAGACATGACTGAGTGACTAACACTTTCACTTCTAACTCTGCAGGAGCTACACCTCACACCTATTTTCCTTTGACTCTGTGCAAAATGTATCCTGTATCTGGTGTTTACCCTTACAATATTCTTCCCCTTATAGTTCTTTTTACAAATCAGAAAGAAAGTCACAGAGCCATGGAACTGCCAGACTAAATTACCATGTCACTGCCACCAGCCTATGACTGTCTCTGAAACAATTCAAGAGGAAGAAATCAAGATCCTAACACCTTTTTTCCTCATCACCTCCTGGACTGTGAGCCCTCATCTTATATAAGCTCCTAGACTCCTCACTGGGGTGGCGGGGTGGGAGGCACAGTTCTTAGGGCACGAATCTACTGTGTTCCTCTCTCCACTAGCT
This sequence comes from Neotragus pygmaeus, assembly GCA_006410875.1. Taxonomy (NCBI): domain Eukaryota; kingdom Metazoa; phylum Chordata; class Mammalia; order Artiodactyla; family Bovidae; genus Neotragus; species Neotragus pygmaeus. The sequence goes on along the minus strand of SJYV01048397.1, from coordinate 250,810 downwards.
GAGAATTAAAGCCACCTTTCTATTTCCTCCAAACTCTGTGTCTGTATTTTTTTTTCTTTTTAATTTATTTATTTTAATTGCAGGCTAATTATTTTACAATATTGTGGTGGTTTCTGTCATACATTCACATAAATCAGCAATGGGTGTACATGTGTTCCCCATCCTGAACCCCCTCCCACCTCCCTCCCCATCCCATCCCTCACAGTCATCCCAGGGCACCTGCCCTGAGCACCCTGCCTCATGCATCAAACGTGCACTGGCAATTTATTTCACACTTGATAATATACATGTTTCAATACTATTCTTTCAAATCATCCTACCCTCACCTTCTCCCAAAGAGTCCATAAGTCTGTTCTTTACATCTGTGCCACTTTGTGTCTGTATTTTTTATGCAGCTTCAGTGGGCAGAGAAAGCCAAGCTTCTTGTCAGCAACACATGTTCCCCTAAACTGTGACACTTGGGCTAAAGGCCATCAGGGAAGTGGGTCTGGTCTTCCGAAGAGACAAGAGCAACATTCCCCCATTCTCTGAAATTTCTGTTCATGCAGCCAAAGTTGTGCTAACCCAGTGACAACCGTGTCAGGCAGCCAATCGCATCAGCTCTGCTGCCGCTGAAATCCTGATTCCTCCCCAAAGCAGGTTCGATGTCACATTCCCACCCTCCCAGGGTTGGAAACCAAGTGTAGGACCTCACTTTCATCTTCAGTGGAGCAGTAGTCTCATTAGATCTCATACCACACTGCAATCTGATCACTTTTAAATGAATCCTGAGGCCACTGTGCATAGTAGGCTCACTTTTTTCCAGGCAGCACATTATATTTTTAGAAAAAGTGTTCCTACATATGCATTTGATGCATTAATTTTAAAAACTATATTATAAAGGAAGGGCTAACTTGTAGCTCAGTCAGTAAAGAATCTGCCTGCTGTGCAGGAGACCCGGGTTCGATCCCTGAATTGGGAAGATCCCCTGGAGAAGGAAATGGCAACCCACTCCAGTATCCTTGCCTGGAAAATCTCATGTACACAAGAACCTGGTAGGCTGCAGTTCAAGGGGTCGCAAAAAGTCGGGCATGACTGAGCAACTAACACATATTATAAAGGAACAAGGATAGGGCTACACCTTAAATAGATTTCTTTTTGTTGACAAGAGTTAACTAACAGGCATACCACACACAGACATTAGATTGGAGTACTGGCATCTAGCTTATATAACTAACCCACAGATGCATTAGAGGTTACATGCAAAGTGTCTGATGAAATCAAGACCCTAAGTGTACATATTTTGCTCTGATCTGTCAGTGTAGTTATCCTGTCAAAGGAAATAATGAGGGAAGAGCATCAGTTGGTATTTATGAACCCGCAGGTAATTACCATTTCCCTCAAAGGGAGTTTGGATTACAATTAGCAGGCTACTGAATACCTGAAATGAAGTAAGGAGGTTATCCTTTGGAGTGTGGAAAAAAGAAGTAAATAGGAATAATAGTAGCCTCATCTACTTGACCATTTCCCTGAAGTTAGCCCCATCTCATATCCACCTCCACATGGACAAGCAGAATCCTATGATGAAAGGTGTCCTGTCCCGAAATTCCTTAACTATATCCAAAGCTTAAAAAGAATATGGAAACTGTTCAGTAACCAGTAATTTGTATGACTTGTGAAGGTAAGTTTTAACAAGGATAATGTCAACATAAAAAGTGTTTTTTTACACACACCCAGACATTCAGATAGTGACTCTAAGTGCAAATAATAAGAAAGCTGAAGCTAATCTTTCGAAAGTTTTAATCAAATAATGTATCTTTTTAGTAATAAAGCAACATTCAAGTAGTGAAAGTTATAAAACCCTCAATTGGGGAGTTTATCTTTCCCTTTTAAAACCTAAGCCAATAAACATGAAATAATAAAGAAACAAACTTTTAATGGCCTATAGATAATGACACCCCTGCTAAGATATCAGTTTAGTATCCTGCAGTTTAAACAGCTGCCATTTGTCAGATAATTGCTGATGTTATTTCCATCTTTGCATTAAAGCGGATGGCTAAATTTGCATTTTTGACCCACTTTGTTTTTGTAAGCAAAGTTGCATTTAAGAACCATTGAAATACCCTATCTTATTGTCTTCACCATTTGGAGGGCTGGAGGCAAAGTTCAAAGAAAACTCAACATCCTAGAAAGTGATTGACCACATGTGACCTGAATGTCCATCTTACTTCTGGAAAGAGGAAAGAACTCACGGAGACGACAGCCTGCAGCGGGAGAGAGAGCCACTTCCGTGTTCTGACCTCATCTCAGGAGTCCACATTCACGTCCCCTGTGCAGAGCTAATTATTCTGCCCTGAGTCACTTTTATTTTTAGACCTTGTTAAAGATCTTTGACTTAGACTTCAGTCCACTGGAGTACCACTCATTCACTCCATGTGGGTAGATCTCAAGGGGACAGAGTATGCTTTCTGCCTAAGTCTCTGCCACTATCTCCAATTGCTGAGCACGAATATATGGTTCTGTAGACTAGCCCACCTTACACTGGACCCTCAACCGGCCATAGTTCTAGGTGGCCATGCTCGAATCCAGGTCTCCTGCATTGCAAGCAGATTCTTTACCATCTGAGCCACCAAAAGCTCCATGCTAAGCCAACCCTGTGTCAAAACATAAGTGCAATGGCAAGTTAAACAGAAAGGAAGGTTTTTCTCAAGACTACTGCAATAAAGGAGAGAGATTGAACTCAACTCCCCAGAAACAAAAAGTGGGAGAGTTTTTAAACCAGGGTGAGCTAGCAGAAAATTACTGAAGGAAGTGGGAGGAGGTGGGAGGATGAACTATGAGATGAGGCCACAGAGCCTGGGGTGGCTGAGGGTGCTACAAGTTCTATCTTCCCTGATAATCACAGCTCAGAAAAGTAGCTCCCAGATCCTTGAGAAAGACATTTTTGGATCATAAAATTGGCAAGAAGCTTTTAAAAATATGACAACGGAAAGGGAAGAAAAGTAATTTACAATTGAAAGTTTTCTATATCAAATGCTCCAGTAAAAGAGAAACCAGGGGTTCAGAATCAGGAAGAAGCAAGTCTAAGATTTAGTGGGGCTGGGAAGAGAAGCTGCTCCAGAGTCACACTAAGTCAGGGAAGACGGCATCAGGCAGTGAGGAGTCGAGGGCACACAGCCCAGCCACAGTCACCATCTCCCCACACACCTGGACACCTTTACAGAATCTCTGCTAAGATCACCCCTTCATGGAAATTAGGGCTTTTTTATTAGCACTTTGTTATTTAGTGATTACTGTACATAATCATTAAATAATGAAAAAAATGACCACATGTAATCCACTACATTGTTTCTCTCACTGCTGCTAAGAAGAAAAAAAAAAAAAGACTATGAGGTTCCATTTCTCCAGAAATTACTATAGTCTTACAAAACCCATGAAAAAAACAAACAGGCCGGTGTCTGGCTTTTCCAACAGGACCCAAACAGCTGCCACATTAATTTCTGATACCTCTCTGAAGACACCCAGGACCCATGATGCCACTAGCCACACCTCAGAGAGATCTACATGAAAGGATAATAGTGGGGGGCTTCCCTGGTGGTCTGCTGCTGCTGCTGCTAANCCAACAGGACCCAAACAGCTGCCACATTAATTTCTGATACCTCTCTGAAGACACCCAGGACCCATGATGCCACTAGCCACACCTCAGAGAGATCTACATGAAAGGATAATAGTGGGGGGCTTCCCTGGTGGTCTGCTGCTGCTGCTGCTAAGTCACTTCAGTCATGTCTGACTCTGTACGACCCCAAGGACAGCAGCCCACCAGACTCCTCTGTCCCTGGAATTCTCCAGGCAAGAACACTGGAGTGGGTTGCCATTTCCTTCTCCAATGCATGAAAGTGAAAAGTCAAAGTGAAGTCGCTCGGTGACTGAGCGACCCCATGGACTGCAGCCCACCAGGCTCCTCCGTCCATGGGATTTTCCAGGCAAGAGTACTGGAGTGGGGTGCCACTGCCTTCTCCTTCCCTGGTGGCCTAGTGATTAAGAATCTACCTGCCGGTGCAGGGCACATGGGTTCAATCCCTGGTCCAGGAAGATCCCACATGGCAAGGAACAACCATGCCCATACACCACAACTGAGCCTGAGCACCCTAGAGCCCGTGCTCCACAACTACTGAGCCCAAGTACCCTAGAGTCCATGCGCCACAACAAGAGAGGCCACCATAATGAGAAGCGCACACACTGCGACTAGAGCGTAGCCGCTGCGCGCCACTAGAGAGAGCCTGCACAGCATCAACAAAGACCCAGCACAGGAAAAAGCAGTACATCTGAAACCAAAAGGGTAATACTGGGAAGGCTAGTGTCAGTCCTGCCTTCAACCCACTTAGACATCAAACTTTCCTCTAACTACCCTATTTCAGATTGAGAGCAGGAAGAGAGGGGGACAACAGAGGATGAGATGGTTGGATGGCATCATCCACTCAACAGACAGGAGTTTGAGAAAACTCCAGGAGATAGTGGAGGAAAGGGAAGCCTAGCGTGCTGTAGTCCATGGAGTTGCTAAGTGCTGGACATAACTGAGCAACTGAACAACAGCAACCACAAGCCTTGTTTGAGCCTTTCCCTTTCAGTGCGGCACCTCACTTTATGAAACAACCTCCAGCTGTCCTCCCATCAGCCTTGCCCCTTTTATGACTGGCCCAGAATATTCTCGGGGCTCCAGGTCCCCAGAGGTGTCAGGCTGGGTGATAGTCCCAGTCGTTCTTCTGCTGGAACACTTTCTCTTCTTCCGAGAGCCACAGGAACCAGCTCTTCCGAACAGAAGCTCATCCCCTAACCCACCTCCACAGAGCCTCCCTGACCTTCCCAAGTGAATAGTGCCCTTGAGATTCTATTATAGCACCCATCTTATTGTACTGTAATTATAGGTCTGTTCATCTGTATCTCCCACTTGACTGGCTCCTTGTGGAAAAATAACAGTTTCTTCATTTATCTCTGATCCCTTAAAGGCACTCAAACATCTGTTGAACTAACTGAAGATCTATTTTACACTGTCCCCATATGGCAGACTCCATGATTAGTCCTAAATAGATGCAAGGAAGCATCCTGGGACCCATCTCCTTCCTCACTCTGAACATAATGGTTAGAGTATTATATCTCTCTCTTTTCAAGAGGGTATACAGCTAGTACCCTCAGTCATGAAATAGAGAAAAGACTACTATAATGAATATGTTCTGTACCATATGTTCTGTAGAACTAACAAGTCCTACATCCTTTAATCTCACATTTCTTTTGAGAAAAAAAAAATTTTTAACATATTTTTGGACAATTAGGACTTACAACCAGTAACCATTATAACAAATTAAAAAGCAAAAAATCAGCACGATATCAAATACAATTGTTTAGTTTTTATGAAAAACCCACCAAGATCTTTCCCTTTCTGTGAAGCTTTCTAGACTTCATTTACTCAGGAAATCTCCCCTCTTACACTCTGCTATTCATTCCAGGACAGCTATTTGCCGCTCTACTTAGTCTATTATGGGGAACTGAAAACACAAAAGAAACAGAGGAGAATTTCCCCATGACTTTGCAGCAAGGCCCATTTTATAGAATCTAAAACTTAGAAGCATTTGAGAAAGAGCCTTAACTTTAAGAAAGTTCCCTTTTGTCTGGTTCTTACTTTTCCATATTAAGAAGTGACTCAACCTACTGGCTATCCAGAATTTAAAGCACTTCCAAGAACTGATCAATCCTTCACTTCAGTTAAGTTCAGTTCAGTTTTCAGTCACTCAGTCATGTCCGACTCTGTGACCCCATGGACCCCAGCACCCCACGCCTCAGTGTCCATCGCCAATTCCTGAAGTTTACCCAAACTCACATTCATTGAGTCGGTGATGCCAACCAACCATCTCATTCTCTGCCATCCCCATGTCGTCCACCTTCAATCTTTCCCAGCATCAGGGGCTTTTCAAATGAGTCGGCTCTTCATATCAGGTGGCCAAAGTACTGGAGTTTCAGATTCAACATCAGACCTTGCAATGAACACTCAGGACTGATCTCCTTTAGGATGGACTGGTTGGATCTTCCTGCAGTCCAAGGGACTCTTAAGAGTCTTCTCCAACACCACAGTCCAAAAGCATCAATTTTTTGGTGCTCATCTTTCTTTATAGCCCAACTCTCACATCCATACATAACTACTGGGAAAACAATAGCCTTGACTAGAAGGACCTTTGCTGGCAAAGTAATGTTTCTGCTTTTTAATATGCTGTCTAGGTTGGTCATAACTTTCCTTCCAAGGAGTAAGTGTCTTTTAATTTCATGGCTGCAATTACCATCTGCATTGATTTGAGGGCCCCCCAAAATAAAGTCAGCCACTTTTTGCCCCATCTATTTGCCATAAAGTGATGGGACCAGATGCCATGATCTTTGTTTTCTGAATGTTGAGCTTTAAGCCAACTTTTTCACTCTCTAACTTTCATCAAGAGGTTCTTTAGTTCTTCTTCACTTTCTGCCATAAGGGTGGTGTCCTCTGCATATCTGAGGCTATTGATATTTTTCCCAGCAATCTTGATTCCAGCTTGTGCTTCTTCCAGTCCAGCGTTTCTCATGACGTACTCTGCATATAAGTTAAATAAGCAGGCTGATGATATACAGCCTTGATGTACTCCTTTACCTATTTGGAACTAGTCTGTTGATCCATGTCCAGTTTTAATTCTTTTTTGCTGACCACCATACAGATTTCTCAACAGATAGGTCAGGTGGTCTGGTATTCCCATGTCTTTAAAATTTTCCCACAGTTTATTCTGATCCACACAGTCAAAGGCTTTGGCATAGTCAATAAAGCAGAAATAGATGTTTTTCTGAAACTCTCGTGCTTTTTCAATGATCCAACATATGTTGACAATATAATCTCTTGTTCCTCTGCCTTTTCCAAATCCAGNAACATCTTTACTTCTACCCTCATGTTTCAACTCGATTATGGCAATAGCGTCCCGATTCTGGTTCTGTTTCCACTCGTCCCCCCAACAAACTATTCTCAAAGCAGACAAAACAATCTTTTTAAAGCCAAAATCAAAATTTGATTCTCTTTGGATGAAACCTCTGCAGTGAATCCCTTTGAATTAATAATGAAATCCAAACTTCTCACCATATTCTGAATAATTCTCGGGGATGGTTCCCTTGATGACACACCCAGCCTCATTCACCCCTCATCCATTTCTTACAGCTCACACTGCCTGTCTTCCTCATACTAGGTGTTTCTAGGGGATTTGTCGTACTGTTTTGCCCCCACTTCAGCAAGCAAGCCACACAGAAGGGGAGCAAGTGAGCCTGGGGCTGGGCCACCAGCCCTTCCCAACTCAGCTTGAGGTGACAGTGTTTGTGAGAGTCTCCATGGGATGTACTGAAATCTCAGTATGCTGTGATGAAAAGCTTACCTTTGATGATATTGAATGTGGTGAATAACTATAGAGAAGTACTTCCTTGCCTTATGTGAGGAGGGTAAGCTTATTTAAATTATGTAGACAAATCAAAGTGGCATTGCTTAATTTTTAACAGGTGTAATAAGCAGGTTAACAGTAAAAATGCAAAATGTAACAAGTTACTTTTAAAATTCAAACCAAAGTTCCTTGACCTTATTAGAAATAGGAAATTATGGACTTGAGAATTGGACATTCCCTGTTTACATATAAAAAGTTCAGAGCTGAGATCATGATTTTAAAAAAGAAACATTTTATAACCATGGATCTTATGGGTACCATTTGAAATCATTTTTCAGCATCTCACCAGACTGAACTAAGCATATACCAAACCTATCTTTGATGAAAATTTGTTTTTTTTTTAAATATAAGAATATTATCACTATTACATAAACATACCCAGGACAAAGAAATTTGCTCAGGGAACATACTGTAAAATAATTGTTATTTCTTTACAGAATAGTCTACAGTCCTGCTTACCCAAAACGAACCAAATAACTTAGACCTTTATGTAAGTATTATGAACTGATGTTAGTAATAACTACCTCTGAGTTTGACACAGATCAAAGTGTCCAAATATCAATTATCAGCTCTTCTTTTCAAATCTTGGACTTCCCTTGTGGCTCAGATGGTAAAGTGTCTGCCAGCGATGTGGGAGACCCGGATTTGAGCCCTGGGTCAGGAAGATCCCCTGGAGAAGGAAATGGCAACCCACTCCAGTACTCTTGTCTGGAAAATTCCATGGACTGAGGAGTCTCGTAGGCTACAGTCCATGGGGTCGCAAAGAGTCGGACACAACTGAGTGACTTCACTTTCACTTTCTAGGATCTTCACACCTTACAGTCTTTATACCATCCAGTCCTCCAGGAAGTCCCATTCACTGCTGTTCCTCTTTACTGTTCAGGTGTCAAATTAAGCATGTTTCAGGATCATGACGACTCAGTCTTAAAGCTGCCTCCTGGTCACTATTTACTTCATTACATTCTGTTACCTCTCTGCAGAGCCCTTCTTAGTACCTGACATTTTACCATTTATTTATTTACTTATTTTTCTATCTCACACACTAGGTTTTAAGCTTTGTCAGCCTTATTATTCTATCCTTAGCACCTAACATATTGCTAGATATGTAAAATGTACTCAATATCAATTTTTCAAATATATAATCAAATGATTAAAACCATTGAAGTTGAAATTGTCATTACATGTTATCTTCATTCAGTACATAGTGACAAAAGGTCATTGCAACTGTATCTTATTCAGACCAGTCCTTGCTTTGTCTGTCAACTGTGGTACAAAGGGAGGACATACTTGCTTTCTTTCAGAATAGATTCAGCTAACAATGCAGTCTGTTCATAAGACTTTCATGTCAATAACCTGTTATTTTATTTTTTTGAAAGAGTTGGTTTTTATTTATTTATTATTATCTGGCCATGCCTTGTGGCATGTGGGAACCTAGTTCTCCACCCAGGGATGTAACCCATGCCTCCTGCAGTGCAAGCACTGAGTCTTAACCATTGGACCGCCAAAGAAGTCTCTCAATCACCTGTTACTAATTTTCTGATCCATTTACTTATATTGGGGCTTCCCTGGTGACTCAGACAGTAAAGGATTTTCTGGCAATGCAGGAGACAAGGGTTCAATCCCTGGGCTGGGAAGATCAGCTTGAGAAGAAAATGACAACCCACTCCAGCATTCTTGCCTGGAGAATTCCATGGATAGAGAAGCCTGGTGGGCTACAGTCCATGGGATCACAAAGAATTGGACATGAATGAATGACTGACACTTACCACTTAACTTACTTATATTGCTTTTTGGATGATACAGCTTCTTGTAGTAATGGAACCATATCTACTCTTTAGCACATGGTTCTCCACCTGGAAAGTGCTTGATTACCATCCCAACAGTGATGCTTTCATAATGAATAGTCATATGTATTTGTCACCAACTTATCTCTGACTTCTCCACTGCTTCCTGAAAGGTAAAGCACCACAAGTAATAAAAATATATGGTACAGAGGAAATGCTAGCATTTTATTATTCACGCTCTACTTTTTGATAAATGCTTGAAACCTATTTTCCAAGATAAAGGTCCTCAGATACTCGTGTCAGACACACAACTAGCAGTGGTGCCTTTCCTGACACTATACATTTAAAGTTGGAAGAAATATAAATGAGAGATTTGCCAGGCAAGAGTACTGGAGTGGGGTGCCATTGCCTTCTCCTAGAAATGAGAAAACTAGACCAAAATTTTATTTGAAGGAATTTTATATGGCTGGAGAAAGCTTTGTCTCTCTACACAGGCTTATTTTGCCTTTTTCCCAAATAACATCTGCTATCTCCTGGGGTTTCCATAGAGCAGAAGGCTCATAAATAAAGTGGCTGGATTGGATCTCTTAAGTATTTAAATCAGTCATGAGAACAAATTGCATGAAATTTGATTTTGTATTATATGTTCTAGAAATTTATTTTTTAAATCGACTCTTCCTTCTGAGGGTTTCCATTTACAAGAAAATATATTTTTATACTGGAAAAATTTCCTCCATCCTCTTGCACAATATAGCTTTGAGAATGGCTTTGGGGACATTTGCAATTAAATCATTCTAGCAAATTGGTTAAAATTGTCAAAATCATCTAATACTGAAATTTAATATCACTTTATTTTATTTGTGATAATAAATGCTTCCTAAAAGGTAGAATTTAATCTATAAAATTCACAAGTGTATGCATCATTTATATTGTTAGCTATTTATGGTATAACCTTTGCCACAACTGCAATTGACTCACCACTGCAAGAACAGCGCATAGACATCTGCACAGGTTGTTGTCAGCAGATGGCGTGCTAAAGAGCTCACACAATATGCCATCATTNGTCAAAGGCTTTGGCATAGTCAATAAAGCAGAAATAGATGTTTTTCTGAAACTCTCGTGCTTTTTCAATGATCCAACATATGTTGACAATATAATCTCTTGTTCCTCTGCCTTTTCCAAATCCAGCTTGAACATTTGAAAGTTCACAATTAACGTATTGCTAAAGCCTGGCTTGGAGAATTTTGAGCATTAATTACTTTGCTAGTATGTGAGAGGAGTACTATTGTGCAGTAGTTTGAGCATTCTTTGGCATTGCCTTTCTTTGGGATTGGAAGGAAAACTGACCTTTTCCAGTCCTGTGGCCACTGCTGAGCTTTCTAAATTTGCTGACATATTGAGTGCAGTACTTTCACAGCATCATCTTTTAGGATTTGAAATAGCTCAACTGGAATTCCTTCACCTCCACTAGCTTTGTTCATAGTGATGCTTCCTAAGGCCCACTTGACTTCACATTCCAGGATGTCTGGCTCTAGATGAGTGATCACACCATTGTAGTTATCTGAGTCATGAAGATCTTTTTTGTATAGTTCTTGTGTATTCTTGCCACCTCTTAATATTTTCTGCTTCTGTTATGTCCATACCATTTCTGTCCTTTATTGAGCCCGTCTTTGCATGAAATGTTCCCTTGGTATCTCTAATTTTCTTGAAGAGATCTCTAGTCTTTTCCATTCTACCGGTTTCCTCTATTTCTTTGCACTGTTCACCGAGGAAGACTTTCTTATCTCTCCTTGCTACTCTTTGGAACTCTGCTTTCAAGTGGGTATATCTTTCCTTTTCTCCTTTGTTTTTTGCTTCTCTTCTTTTCACAGTTATTTGTAAGGCCTCCCCAGACAGCCATTTTGCTTTTTTGCATTTCTTTTGCATGGGAATGGTCTTGATCCCTGTCTCCTGTACAATGTCACAAACCTCATTCCATAGTTCATCAAGCACTCTGTCTATCAGATCTAGTCCCTTCAATCTATTTCTCACTTACACTGTATAATCTTAAGGGATTTTATTTAGGTCATATCTGAATGGTCTAGTGGTTTTTCCCTACTTTCTTCAATTTAAGTCTGAATTTGGCAATAAGGAGTTCATGNGTGCTTTCACAAACAGTACATCAGGATAATGAGGATTTGTAATAGTGGCGTGGCTGAGAGTCAGATCACAGTCTTCAATACTGTGGTCAAGGTAAGCCTCATTGACAGGTGAGATTTGAACAAAGATTTGATGGAGAAGGTGAGGGAGTGAAAAAGGGAATGCCAGAGGAGAAAAGGGTTCAGAGAGAGGAACCAGCCAGGGTGAAGGCCCTGAAGACCAAGGATGCCTAGTGCCTAGTGTGACAGAAGAATCAGGTACTTGGTTACAAATTCTGAGGGAGGAGAAAAGTCACAGGAGATCTGGCCAGGTAGAAAAGGGGGTTAAGATAATTTTACATCTTTATTGAGAATAGCCCTTGACAGATGAAAGCTGAAGCAGGAAATCCTATTGCAATAAACATTGCCTAATGCAATAGTCCAGGCAAGAAATGATTTTCAAATTTGTCAAGATAGTAACTTCAGTCACAGTAAGAAAGGACCAGATTCCAGACATATGTTAAAGTCTACAGAGTAAGACTGTCTGATGACTGGAAGTAGGTGGGAGGAAAAGAGGTAGTGAAAAAGTACTCCAAGGTTTTTTGGACCAAATGATAAGTAGCACAGAGTTCACGTCAGATGAGAGAGTAAACGGCTGTTGGATGAAAGGAGGGATCACAGGTTAACTATGGCTATGTTGAGATGGAGGTAATTATACATCCAAGTATAGATTTTAGTAGAAACATGGAGTGTATGAGTCTAGAAGTTGGTGGAGAAGTTCAGGTTGGAAATTCACATTTTCTGTTAGATACTGATCATTCCCACACAGGTAAAGGTGAAGTCAGCAGGACAGAAAATATTTCCCTGATAAGCATCTGAATAAGTCTAGCAATGGCTATAGAGTTTTGGGTGTAGAAGAAAGGACAGTTAAGAAAGGTGGTATAATTTTAGCATGTTCAAAAACCCCTGAGGCCCACAAGAGGGCACATCCTAATGTTATTGCTATTACTGCCATGAATACCCAGGAGTAGGATCATTGGATCATATGGTAGTTCTTGGACTGCAAGAAGATCAAACTGGTCACTCCTAAAGGAAACCAACCCTAACAGTCATTGGAAGGACTGATGCTGTATCTGAGGCTCCAATAGTTTGGCCATCTGATGAAAAGAACCAACTCACTAGGAAAGACCCTGTGCTGGGAAAGATTGAGGGCAGGAGGAGAAGAGGATGACAGAGGATGAGATGGTTGGATGGCATCACTGACTCAATGGACATGGGTTTGATCAAACTCCAGGAGATGGTGAAGGACAGGAAAGCCTGCCATGCTGCAGTTCATGGGGTCACAGACTCAGACATGTCTTAGCAACTGAACAACAAAAACAACATGGTAGTTCTATTTTTAATTTTCTGAGAACCCTCCATATTGTTTTCCATTGAGACAGCTCCAATTTACATTTGCAACAACAATGCATAAGTGTTCCCCATCCACATCCTCATCAACATTTACCTCTCATCTTTTTGGTTATGCCCATTCTGACAGGTTTGAAGTGATAACTCACTGCAGTTTTGATTTTCATTCCTTTGATAATTAATGATTCTGAGCATTTATTCATGTACCTGTTGGTCATCTGAAGGTCTTCTATGGAAAATTATTCAGACCTTCTGCCTATTTCTTAACTGGATTGTTTGTTTCTTTGTTATCAAGTTGTATGAGTTATTTGTATATTTTGATTATTATTCCTTTATCAGATATATGGTTCACAAATATTCTTTCCCATTCAGTGTGTTGCCATTTCATTCTGTTGGTTTCTTTGCTGTGCAGAAGCTTTTTAGTATAATGTAGTCCCATTTGTTTATTTTTGTTCTGTTGATTTTGTTTTTGATGTCAGATATTAAAAAAACATCACCAAGACTTATAGCAAGAAGCTTACTACCTATGTTTTCTTCTAGCAGTTTCATGGTTTCAGGTCTTAAATTCAAGTTGTTAATTCATTTTGAGTTCAATTTGTATATGATGTAAGATAGAATCCAGTTTCATTCATTTGCATGTGGCTGTCCAGTTTCCCCAGTACCATTAAAAAGACTGTTCTTTCCCCTTTATATAACCTCGGTTCCTTTGTTGTAAACTAAATGACAATGTACTTAGTCGCAAAGTGATGTCCGACTCTTTGGGACCGCATGCACTGTAGCTGCCAGGCTCCTCTGTCCATGGGATTCTCCAGGCAAGAATAATGGAGTGGATTGCCATGCCCTCCTCCAGGGGATCTTCCCAACCCAGGGATCAAACCCAGGCAGCTGTGAAGCTGGTTGCAGGTGGATTCTTTACCAACTGAGCACCAGGGAAGCCCAAACTAAATGACCATATATGTGTCAATCAGAGCTAAGATATAGAAGTGGGAAAAATGTCTAATGATTTATAGAAGTTGTTTCTCATTTATGAAGCAATGAACACTTGTGTAGCTTCCTTCACTTATATTTCTAACTAGAAAACTGAGAAGTGTTTTAATTATTTTATGTAAGCATTGTTTTTAACACAGAAAGTAATGCAAGTGGGAAAATAATTTTGCTTGGATAATGTATGATCTATGAATTTCAGTGGCTTTCCATATTCTAATATATTTTTATACAAAGCCAGTTCAAGATTTATATTGAGAATGAAACATTTTAAGAATAGTGTTACATATATTTTTTCATATACTATTTTTGGGGAATCAGTTTTTCCTGAACATAAGTCTTTAGTATATTATATACTTTCAGTTTTCATTTATATTTTTCAAAATAGCAAGAGAGAAAGTTTTTTTTATTTGAAGGAAAAATTAGCAAATTAAAGTTTAATAGAAAACACCCCAATTATCTATATATGAATAAAAGGAAACATATTGAAAATAAGATTAAATGTATGTTGAATATAAAACTGAATTTTATTATATTTCTATTGCCAAGTGAAATTACATGTTCATAAATATCTTAAAAAATTAAAGTCATTAGTATCTGGAAACTTCACTACTTGATTTGATTTAAATATATTTTTTAAGTTGATAGCTGAGGACTCATTCAATTCCTTCAAGTATTAACTTATGCAAATGAAGCATAAATTAACAAATCACTTTTCTCATAGAAACAAAAACTGAACAATGAGATATCATTTCTGTTTTTCATTACCAAGGCCATCAGCTGGTATTCAAACAATAGAGTATGCAATGAGAGACTTATTATTGAAAGTGAATGTCAAACAGAAAAAATAAGCTATAAAGAAATGTGGTTAGAACACAGAAAAGAAAATAATTCCTGCAAAATAGTATATAAGACATTAGGCCTATATGACCACCACAGAAATATTATCAAACATGGCAACCCATTCCAGTATTTTTGCCTGGAGAGTCCCAGGGACGGAGGAGCCTGGTGGGCTGCCATCTATGGGGTCGCACAGAGTCGGCCATGACTGAAGTGACTTATCAGCAGCAGCAGCAACAGCCTTGAAATCAGTCCAAGTCTTCCTAAAGCTCATTTGGCAAATCAAAGGAAACTATAATGGGGAAAGAAAAACTTTTAAAAATNGCTGCCATCTATGGGGTCGCACAGAGTCGGCCATGACTGAAGTGACTTATCAGCAGCAGCAGCAACAGCCTTGAAATCAGTCCAAGTCTTCCTAAAGCTCATTTGGCAAATCAAAGGAAACTATAATGGGGAAAGAAAAACTTTTAAAAATAGAAAAAGCATCAATAGGGAAATTATCAATTCAAATAAAAAGATTGTTATTCCAGGGAACTTATACACAGGCCTAGAACTGGAAGGGATTTTGGTGGTTCCTTCTGGCAGGCAAAAGATTTGTCCTTCACCAACAATGATAATTAAAAATCTCATAATTAAAGCTCTCCAGGGAGTTTCTCCAGCAGTCCCCACTAGAGCTTAAAGGTCTTCCTTTTAGTTAAAACAAGTAACTTCTTAGAGAATCTTTGAGGAAAAGTGTTCCCAAATAAACTATTAATTTTTCGCCATGACCTATAATATGTACCAATGGAGTCTGCAAATGGCAAGTAGTCAATAAATGTTGAGTGGCTAAGTGAATGAATTCATTTGCACCAATAATAAGCAAAGAGGTATCAATTTTGGAAGAGTAGGTTGGTTCAGACAGTAAACAATTTTCCTGCAATTCAGGAGACCTGGAGTCAATCCCTGAATCAGGAAGATCCCCTAGAGAAGGAAATGGTACCCAACACCAGTATTTTTGCCTGGAGAATCCCATGAACAGAGAAGCCTGGCAAATTACAGTCCATGGAGTTGCAAAGAGTCAGATATGACTGAAATGGCTTAGCATCGCACACTCAGATAGATTAAAAGACACAAGTTTACTAAATAAAGAAAGAGTTCAACGAGATACCATTATAACTCTAGGCTAGGAAATTATAAACAGACAAAAATTAGAACTTTGTTCTAGAAGTGTTCAGTTCAGTTCAGTCACTCAGCTGTGTCCAACTCCTTGCTGCTACTGCTACTACTAAGTAGCTTCAGTAGTGTCCGACTCTGTACAACCCCGTAGACAGCAGCCCACTAGGATCCTCTGTCCCTGGAATTCTCCAGGCAACAACACTGTAGTGGGTTGCCATTTCCTTCTCTAATGCATGAAAGTGAAAAGTGAAAGTGAAGTCACTCAGTCGTACCCAACTCCTAGTGACCCCATGGANCTCCTTCCCTCTCTTCATGAGGCCTGCCATTCCCTGCTCTTGTTGAATTTGAAATTTTCTCCTGCGCACTTCAGCATCTTCTATGTAGCTTTCACTGATTACCCAGTTTGTGTTGATTTCTCCCTCTTTTGAACTTCACAAAAGTATTTTTTTGTGCAGTTTTTTCACAAATGATTACATACTACCTCATATCTTTTCTTTGTTCTTAAAATACATTTTTTAATTTTATTTTTTTATCATTTTTTTATTTTAAGATGACTTGACTTGTCATATTTTTATCTTATTTTCTCCCAATAAGATTTAAAGCTCTTAGGAAAGGATATTTGTTTTAGCTTACTTTGTAGTACCGCCAGAATCATCAAGTATAGAACGTTGGGCCAAAGTTAACATAAGGTTGATTTGTTTTGAAATTCTGGTACTGTATTTGGAGGCTTTCTGATGGTCCTTATTTTAACTACTCATATTGATTAGCATTTTTTTGAATGTAGACCACATATGACATAGACAACTTAATCAAAAAAATTGGAATGTATTGGCTCACACAACTGAACAGTATAGGAATAAATTTGATCCCAGGAGAGGGGCTTTATCTAGGACTCAAATGGCCGGGGCCCCAGTTTATCTTGTCATTTCTCTGCTCCATTTCTTCAGTTTTTAGGCAGGCTTTTCATTCATATCATAAGGTAAACAGGCTAACAACTCTCAGAGCTATATCTGCTTTTGACTATGCTATCTAGGTTGGTCATAACTTTCCTTCCAAGGAGTAAGCATCTTTTAATTTCATGGCTGAAATCAATGACCATCTGCAGTGATTTTGGAGCCCAGAAAAATAATGTCAGCCACTATTTCCAACATTTCCCCATCTATTTCCCATGAAGTGATGGGGCCAGATGCCATGATCTTCATTTTCTGAATGTTGAGCTTTAAGCCAACTTTTTCACTCTCCTCTTTCACTTTCATCAAGAGGCTTTTTAGTTCCTCTTCACTTTCTGCCATAAGGGTGGTGTCATCTGCATATCTGAGGTTGTTGATATTTCTCCCAGCAATCTTGATTCCAGCTTGTGCTTCTTCTAGAAATGTTAGCAATAATTAAATTGTATTCAATTTTTCTGATTTATATGTGAATATATAATAATCTCATTAACTGAGAATTTCTGTTTTCTAAATTTTAATATAATTAATTTTTGTCAGCATATATTATTCATTTATAAGATCTTATATTACTGTGTTTTCACTGTATTATCATTGAGTCAAAATATGCTATAAAAATGTTTTCCTTTCTGCTCTTATGTAAAACTATAATCATTCCAAAATATGCATCCTGTGTTTAAAACTGTGTGTCTCTCTACATGTAGGCATTGAAAGAAATTTCTAAATGAGGTCTTTTATGCTAAGAAAATTTCTGTCAAATCTGATTCACTATGAATCAGATCTAAGACTGGGATAGGTAATGCAAAGTCAGTGTCAAGCTCAGAGGTTCCCAACCTTCCTCAGTTCATGGCTCATGGCAGCCTCAGAGTCTCCATTTTCTTTTTCATGGTGTCCCAAAGCCAAAGGTCATCTAACAGTTACCTTCATTAAGCCTATCCATCTTAAGTTGCTTTAGTTGTATCCAACTCTTTGCAACTCTATGGACCGTAGCCCTCCAGACTCCTCTGTCCATGGAATTCTCCAGGCAAGAGTACTGGAATCGGTTGCCAATTCCTCCACCAAGAGATCTTCCCAACCCAGGAATCAAACCTACGTCTCTTATATCCCCTGCCCTGGTAGGTGGATTCTTTACCACTAGCTCTACATGGGAAGCCCAACCTATAAAATAGCCATGTCTTAAAACAATCCAAAGCAAGAGCTAGAGGAATAAAGTTCCCTGACTTCAGACTATACAAGAGAGCTACAATCATCAAGACAGTGTGGAACCAGCACAAAAACAGAAAAACAGATATACAGATCAGTGGAGCAGGACAGGATGACAGATATAAACCCCAGGCAACCTATGGCCACCTAATCTATGACAAAGGAGACAAAAGTATGTAATGGAGAAAAGACAGCCTCTTCAATAGATGGTGCTGGCAAAACTGGACAGCCTCATTTTAAAGAACATTACAACATTGTCTAACACCAAGCACAAAAATAAACTCAAAATGGATTAAAGACCTAAATGTAAGGCCAGACACTATAAAACTCTTAGAGGAAGACGTAGGTAGGACACTCTAACATAAACACAGCAATATCTTTTTTGATCCACCTCCCACAGTAATGGGAAATAAAAACAAACACAAACAAATGGGACCTAATTAAGCTCAAAAGCTTTTGCACAGCAAAGGAAACCATAAACAAAAAGACAACCCACAGAATGGGAGAAAGTATTTGTAAATGAAACAACTGACAAGGGATTAATCTCCAAAGTATACAAACAGCTCATATATCTCAATATCAAAGAAGCAAAAAAAAAAGGACAGAAGATCTAGATCTAAATAAACTTTTCTCCAAAGAAGATATACAGATGGCAAAAAGGGACATGGAAGATGTTCAACAGCACAAGTTCTCATGTTTTAAAATATACATAAATTGAAAAAAATTACTTTTATTTAATTTTTAAATAAGCACAATTACTTCCTAACAGAATGCCCAAGCCTGTCTTGAATTTTTCAAACAACTTCTTAAGCCTTGGAATCAAACCTTCGATCCCACCACCTCCATTTCCTGCTCCACTTAATTTTCATGTGGTGATTGTTTTTATAACCACAACTGCAAAAAACCTAGCTTCACAAAGATATGACATCATCTAAAGGAATATAGCACAAATAAGCCAACAGTTCACACAGTGTCTAACCAATGTCACTGGATTCCCCTCAAAAATGTAAAATACCCTGAAGCGCTGCTATGATTTCACTGTGCTGACAACGTAGAACCCCTGGTCCAGGTGAATGAGTTATACAGGGTTAAGGGACAAGATGAAACACAAAAGCAAATAATTAATAATCCCTTAAGGGCAGAGCTGCAAAATAAGACAACAGTAACAAGAATTATGTGTAAAGTTGAATCATTTTTACAACTTGTTAGATTAAGTAAGACCTTAATATGTTAAGGCTATCTACCTTTCTTTTATTATCAGCTCAAGAAATCTTTAGACAAAGAGAACAGATGAAGATCAATCAGTGGTAAGAAAGGAATTGGGGCCAGTATATGGAGAATCGCTCAGTCATTCAAAAATATTCAAATTTCCCCTGCAAGCCCAGCAGACATTAGCTGCCACAGCAAGAAAAATAATAATAATAATTCAACTGTAAATGTCCTCCAACTCTTACCTCTTCCTACACTTCCCTTGGACAGAGTGACTGTGTATTTTCACCACAACAAAACAGTGCCTGGGGTTTAGTAGGTGCTTCATAAATGATGCTTTGATGAAAATTGGTGGCTCAGACAGTAAAGAATCTGCCTGTGATGTGGGAGACCCAGGTTCGATTTCCTGGGACAGGAAGACCCCCTGGAGAAGGGAATGGCACCCCACTCCAGTACTCTTGACTGTAAAATCCCTCGGACAGAGGAGCCTGGTAGGCTGCAGTCCATGGGGTCTTGAAGAGTCGGACACAACTGAGGGACTTCGCTTTCACTTTTCACTTTCNATGGTTTTTCCAGTGGTCATGTATGGATGTGAGAGTTGGACTGTGAAGAAAGCTGAGTGCTGAGGAATTGATGCTTTTGAACTGTGGTGTTGGAGAAGACTCTTGAGAGTCCCTTGGACTGCAAGGAAATCCAACCAGTCCATTCTGAAGGAGATCAGCCCGGGGTTTCTTCGGAAGGTATGATGCTAAAGCTGAAACTCCTATACTTTGGCCACCTCATGCGAAGAGTTGACTCATTGGAAAAGACTCTGATTCTAGGAGGGATTGGGGGCAGGAGGAGAAGGGGACAACAGAGGATGAGATGGCTGGATGGCATCACCTACTCGATGGACATGAGTCTGAGTGAACTCCAGGAGTTGGTGACGGACAGAGGCCTGGTGTGCTGCGATTCATGGGGTCACAAAGAGTCGGACATGACTGAGCGACTGAACTGATGCGCTTCCTTGGTGGCTCAGTGGTAAAGAATCCACATGCCAGTTAGGAGATGTGAGTTCAATTCATGGGTGGAGAAGTTCCCCTCGGAGAAGCAAATGACTAACCACTCCAGTATTCTTGCTTGGAGAATCACATAAACAGAGGAGCTTGGCAGACTACAGTCCATGGGGTCGCAAAGAGTTGTACACAACTGGGTGACTAAGCACACAATTATGATATATTTTGGTGTGCATTTGTTTAAGACCCTCTGTGCTTGTGGTACCTGGATAGGCTTCCTTTATCAGGTTCAGGTTGTTTTCTGCCATAATTTCATCAAATGCATCTTGACCCATTTTTCTCTCTCTTCCACTTTCAGGACCCTGTAATGTGAATGTTAATATACTTGATTTTGTCCTATAAGTCACTTAAACTATTCTCTCTTTCTTTTTTTGGTTCTGATTGGGTGAATTCCATCATTCCATCTTCCAGATCATCGGTGCATTCTTTTGTATCACCTTGTCTGCTGTTAATTCCTTTTAGTGTCTTTTTCATTTCAGTTATTCTTCAGTTCTGACTAGATCTTTTTCTTATATTTTCTAGTTCCTTGTTAAAATTCTCATGGTGTTCATATATTCTTCTCCTGAATTTGGTTAGTAATGCTTTGAACTCTATCTGGTCAATTGTTTATTTCTCTTTTATTACTTTGTTTTCCTGGGTTTTTCTCTTATTCTCTCAGTTAAAACAAATTCCTCTGTTTCTATGAAATTAGGTGAAAGAGTTAGTTACCAATTGCAGTCCTGAAGGAGAGTCCTTGTGTGGGAGATTCCCTAATACAGTTTATGTGTGCTCCATTGCTTTGGTGGGAGAACAGGATCATATGAGCATCAGTTATGTTTTCCCCCAGTGTGTGCTGGAAGCTTTCACTTTGGTAGAAGACGGGGCTGGAGATGGGATTCCTTGGTGGCTCAGAGGGTAAAGAGTCTGCCTGCAATGTGGGAAATGTGAGTTGAGTCCCTAAGTCGGGAAGATCCCCTGGAGAAGAAAATAACAACCCACTCCAGTATTCTTGTCTGGAAAATCCCATGGACGGAGGAGCCCGACTGAGTGACTTCACTTGCAATTTCAGGGCTGGAGATGGAGAGATGCCGGCCAGATCCAGGTGTGAGTCAGAGCTTATCCTCTACTCAGTGGTCAGCACCACCCTACTGGGGCTGGAGGTAGATCCCAAGGTGCTGGAACAGAAGCCCTGAGGTTCAGGTCTGAGTTGACCCCATTCCTTCTCAGTGTGTGCTCTCCCCACTCCCAGAACCTTCACTTTGGCCCCCGAGGGGAGTAGTGGTGCAACAGGAGGGCCTGGTCTGGGCACTCAGCATACATCTGGGCACAAGCTGTATTGGCCCTGGCCAGTCAGCAACCTAGACTGCTTCTGACGCTCTGCCTGTGTAAGCACCATAATGGCTGCCCCGGCCCACTTGAACGCCTGTCTGGGTCTGGCCCACCTTTGTCCCTCATAACTGAGCTCTCTTGGCCACTACAGCACTTACTCTAGTGCTAGTGTGGATTTGTGCTGTAGATCCAGTGGTGCAGTGCTTGGCATGGGTCAGGGTGCGGGCTGTGTCAACCCTAGGTGCAGAGACTTGGAAGACCTCTGATGCTATGCCTGTGTCAGCACCAGTAATGGCTGCCCTCACCCCACTCAGATGCTGTTCCAGGTCTGAGTCACTTCCGTTCCTCACAGCTGAGACCTCATCTCAGGGACAGAAGCTCCCACCCTAGGGTAGAGCTGTGTCATGAAGCAAGTAGATCCGGAGTGGGTGCTCAGGTCAGGCTGGGGCCCACACCAGCCATTGGGAGAAACCAGCCAGTGTTCCATGCAGCTTCCATCTGCATTCTCTGCCCTGTTTTGGGAGGAAGGGATCTGCATGGTACTCATGAATTAGCTTCTCACAGCCTTCCTGTTAGTCCCACTGGTCTCCACCCAGTCAAGGGGACTCATTTTCCCAGTGTCTGACCCCCAGGTTGGGGTGCCCAATATGTGGTTTTAAACATTTATTCCTTAGGAATGATCTCTGCCCTGTAATCTCTTTCTTCTCAGTTCCCTCTAAAGGGCACAGATCCCGGAATGATGTCTTCATTTCCTACAAGATTCCATGTAGATCTTTTTTTACAGGCTTGGTTGTACAGTATTCTTTCTGTCAGTTTCCAATTAGTTTTCAGTGAGAATTTCTCCCACATGTAGATGTATTTCTGATGGCTTCATGGGGTGGGAGGGGGTGAATTCTCTATCCTCATATTCTGCCATCTTTATATCTTCCCCAGACAGATGTTTTTTAATCCCTTAATCATAAATCATGTTGGAACATCATTCTTTTTTGTTTGGGCTAAATACATCTGTGATGGTTTTATTTTAACATAGTCTGCTTCAATGCTGTTTACTTGTTGTTCTTGTTCAGTTGCTAAGTCATGTCTAACTCTTTTGTAACCCCATGGAATGCAGCACGCCAGGCTTCCCTGTCCTTCACTATCTCCCAGAGTTTGCGCAAATCCATGTCCATTGATTTGGTGATGCCATCTAACCATCTCAACCCCTGTTGTCCTCAACATCAGGGTCTTTTCCAGTGAGTTGGCTCTTTGCATCAGATGGCCAAAGTACTGGAGCTTCAGCTTCAGCATCAGTCTTTCCAATGACTATTCGGGTTCATTTCCTTTAGGATTGATTGGTTGGATCTCCTTGCAGTCCAAGGGACTCTCAGGAGTCTTCTCCAATACCACAGTTTGAAAGCATCAGTTCTTTGGCACTCAGCCTTCTTTATGGTCCAACTCTCACATCTGTACATGACTACTGGAAAAACCATAGCTTTGACTATATGGACCTTTGTTGGTGAAGTGATGTTTCTGCTTTTTAATATGCTGTCTATGTTTGTCATAGCTTTTCTTCCAAGGAGCAAATGTCTTTTAATTTCATGTCTAAAGTCACCATCTGCATTGATTGTGGAGCCCAAGAAAGTAAAATCTGTCATTGCTTCCACTTTTTCCCCATCTATTTGCCATGAAGTGATGGGACCAGATGGCATGATCTTAGTTTTTGAATGCTGAGTTTTAAGCTGGCTTTTTCACCATCCTCTTTCACCCTCATCAAGAGGCTCTTTAGTTCCTCTTCATTTTCTACCATTAGAGTGGTATCATCTGTATATCTGAGGTTGTTGATATTTTTCCAGGATTCTTGATTCCAGCTTATGATTCATCCAGCCTGGTATTTTGCTTGATATATTCTGCATATAAATTAAGGGTGATAATATGTAGACTTGTCGTACTCCTTTCCCAATTTAGACCAGTCTGTTGTTCTATGTCCAGTAACTGTTACTTCTTGACTTGCATACAGGTTTCTCAGGATACAGGTAAGGTGGTCTGGTATTCCCATCTCTTTAAGAATTTTCCAGTTTGATGTGATCCACACAGTCAAAGGCTTTAGTGAAGTCAATTAAGTAGATGTTTTTCTGGAATTCCCTTGTTTTGTCTATGACCAAGTGGATGTTGGCAATTTGATCTCTGGTTCCTCTGCATTTTCTAAATCCAGCTTGTACACCTGGAAGCTCTTGGTTCATGTACTGTTGAAGCAAAGCTTAAAGGACTTTGAGCATTACCTTGCTAGCATGTGAAATGAACCGAATTGTAGGGTAGTTTGAACATTCTTTGGCACTGCCCTTCTTTGGTATTGGAATGAAAACTTACCTTCCTGAGTCCTGTGGCCACTGGTGGGTTTTCCAAATTTGCTGGCATATTGAGTGCAACACTTTAACAGCATCATTTTTATGATTTAAAGCAGCTCAGATACTGGAAAACTGAAAAATATTTTAAATTACTGACTTCAAATCTGTTAGAGTTTCCTTTTTTGAGTAGATTTTTGAATTGCTTTCAGAAGGCACCCCACTTTCTGTAACATTGCCTTCTTAGATGCTGTTAGAGGTATATTTTTCTATATCCTCAATTTTTCCTGTTCTTTCCTTGGACACCAATGCTTTCCCCAACATTTTACCTTCATTTCCTTCTTTCTGTGCACTGCAGACACATATGCATCCTTCCATTTCGGTGGAAGAATATGGAGATTTCAAGATTAATCTAACAATGAATTAAGTCCAGGCTCACTTTAATTTATATGCAGAATGGAAACTTCTTTTCATTTGATAAGCCTCTCCCATCTTTGTTAAGATGTGATGCTCTTAGTACCATGTATTGTAAAGGGCCAGAATATGAAGATGTCCATATCTTTTAAGTTAGCAGTAGATGGGCATTTTACTTCATTCACAAGATTGTTTTTTCCATTTGCTTATTCTGAATCATACAGTAGAAAAAAGGACTGGAAAAAAAGATCTGAGGTGTTAAAAAAAATAGTGACTTCAAATAATAAAATTGAATTGATTGCTTTTAAATGTGTCACATAACAGCCCTTATTCTTCCCAGCACAGAAACCATTAGAGAAGAGATTGCCAGTTTATATGCTGTTTCATTTTAAGCAATTGGAAAGTCGTAAATGGGGAGAAGAGAACAGTTCAGTTTGGCCTGATAAATTTTAAGAGGATCCGTGACTGTGACATCATCCTGATGCCCAAGGCTTGCATAAAGTGATACAGTTTTCCTGAGTAAATGAATTTGTTTATTTTAATGGGGGTTGGCTTTGTTTTGGGGTTATGATTGATTCACTAAGGACCGGAAGTAACTCAGTTAAGTTCTGAGAAGTTGTCAATACCCATTTTAGCACGAAGAGTAGAAACATATTATATGAGAAGTAACTTTGGAGAAGTAATTTATTCCTACTATATTGGTAAGGTATTTCATCAATGATTTATTGAATTGTATTCTTATAATTATATTTAAAAACATAAATATTTGCAAAAATCTAAGAATAACATTTGCAAGAAACTGGAAAAAAATGTCAAGACACAATTTCATATCCATGGTCTGCAATAATGATTTTAGTTCAGTTTTGTCCCCATATCTTATGCCAATAAAGACTGATTTATAAAGCATGTTCCTCAGTCCAGAACCCGATAATACTGAAGATAATTGCTATGCCTGGTTAGAGTTTAAGAGCAATTTCCTGAGACACCACTTATAAAAGTGAAAGAACATACATTGGAATGAGTGCTGGTCAGCTATACAGTAAAAGGAAATAAGGAACTGTTGCATGCAGTCTGCTTTCCAATATTAGTTTAAATAATAACTGCATTATACCTGATGATCCCACAGAACTTTTAATAGTGTCAATTTACTGTGTGGAGTCACAATCTTGTTTTAAACTTTCTAGGCACATAGAAAAATCCAATCAATCATTGTCCAATTTCAAACAATTTATTTACATATGTGATCAGTACTTTATCTCCTAAAAGTGGGAGTTATTATTAAAATATAAAGCAGGATTTGGGTTTCTTCTGGAAATCAAATGACTTTTTTTTTAATATAAAAAGAACCATTAGTATATTAACAAGCATGTTATTAGATACAGGACATTTAAAAATAAGTCTGAGAACTGCAATATTATTTTATATTTTCATTTTAAGAAACCCATTAAATTTTATTTTTTTAATTATTTTATTTTATNCATATTTTTCCTGCTGCAGAGTGCAAAACATTCCCTCCCTTGAGCATAGTTGCAAGGGTACAGGCTAACTTCTCTGTTTTGCCATATAAGCAGAAAGAGCAATCCCCCTACCCCATGGATGATAATGGTCAAGATCTCTCCCCATCCAGTTTCGTGACAACTTTTACCGTCTGCACAGATCTTTCTCTGCCGTTTGCGGCTGAAACATTATTTCTGGGAAGGAATTTGAAGTTGACTGTTGGGGGAAAGGGTAAAATCAGAAGTAGAAACTCCCTGGCGGTCCGGGGGTTAGGTTAGGACTCCTTGCTCCCAGTGCAGGGGGCACGGGTTCTATCCTTGCTCAGGGAACTAAAGTCCCATATGCCATGTGGACAAAAAAAAGAAGAAAGAAGTGGGGATCAAGCGTGGAGGTTGAATGAGTTTGTTCCGTGTCCCCATCCCAGAGGAGCTGAGAAGGTTTATGTGACAGGAATAAGGTGCAAGTTGCTTTACTTCTTGGTCTGCACCATGGGCATGACCGCAGTGACGTTCTCCCAGGGCCGTGTGAGGAATGCAATGAGGTCGGGTAAGTGAACTACCTGCAGCAGCTCTGGGCAGTGACTGACCCACGAGATGGTCATCCAGGAAACCTGGGGGTACAGGTTCCTGCTGTACCCCCATCTACTGCCCCTTCTGCAAGTTTCAGGTTGGAGCATTAATGGCAACCATCCCCAGGCAAGAAAAGTTATGCTGGACTTAGAGGGAGCTTGTACGCTGGGAAAGCCTGGTGCTGGGATGATAGCATTAGAAGAAGCCACAGAGAAGAGGCAGAAAAGAATAAAGTTCCAGCAGACAGTGTCGGCAGCTGCCAGCAATCCTCAAAAGGGCCCCTCCTCTTGGCACCTGTGTCCTTACTGGCCCTGAAACTCACTAAAGGCTTGCCCTTGGGAATTCCCTGGTGGTGCAGTGGTTAGGACTCCACACTCACTGCCAAGGTCCAGGTTCAATCCCTGGTTAGGGAACTAAGAGCCCACAAGCTGTGCTGTGCAGCCAAAAAAAAAAAAAAAGACTTATCCTGGGCCAGTTGGCAGCTACCTACTAAGGACTAGCCTTGAATGGAGCCACCTTATTGACCAGTGTGGGCAGAGCTTGTGGCCTCAGGCCAGTGGGGTCAAGAGGTCAGACAGGCCATGCGAGGCAGCACGTAGCGCCCCACCCCCTCCACCTCTGGCTTCCCGGACCTGCCACCTACTGCCAGGATGGGGACTGACCGGG
This sequence comes from Neotragus pygmaeus, assembly GCA_006410875.1. NCBI lineage: Eukaryota > Metazoa > Chordata > Mammalia > Artiodactyla > Bovidae > Neotragus > Neotragus pygmaeus. Next base: position 223,856 of record SJYV01048397.1, on the reverse strand, counting down.
GGAAGTATGGGGCTCCCGGGAAAATAGGAAAAACCAAGAGCCAGGTTGTGGTTTCAGTTCTTGCCAGTGAGGTTGAAAAATACACAAGACTTGGACCCAGTGATAACCAGGGGCTGGCCCCCATTCCATCTTCATGGTTCCCACCACCCTCCTTGTCCAGTGGACTCTGCTGTCACGGAGTCCCCACGAGACCCAGAGAATTCATGTCTTCCCCCTAAATTCTCCAGTCCATCCTGTCCCTGCTTGAAACGTGTAAAAGGAGGTATCCATCCTCCAGCTGGTCCCAGCACTGCGGCTCGGCAGCATGCCAAGATGAGTCTCAGTGTCTCTGCAGCATGGTGCTGCCCCCAAGTTTAGGTTGAACTCTGAATTCCTCCAGCTTTGGGGCCTCAGACTGGCCCTGTGACATCCTTAGATCTGAGTTGAGCACTGGACAGTTCCTCTAGCCCCTGAGATGTCACCGCTGGCCCTGGAGTGTCCATGGGACAGGCTGGCACTGAACTGGTGGCCCATCGACAGGGGTTGGGAGTGGCGGCGTGGAAGGCATGGTGCAGGCAGTGATGGTGAGCGAGGTGGTGGACGTGCCCGGGGTGATAGCACCGGGTCACCTGTCCCCTCTCCTGCAGGCCTCCCCTGTGTACAGCGTCAGCTTTCCCCGCAGGAAATTGGAGTAGATTCGGAAAAGCTTGGACAAAGCATCAACAGTGAATGTTCGGAGTGGGGCTGCGGAGGGGGTTGCATCTGGAAGGGGGATGGCTTCTTTCTGCAAAGAGAGGACTAAGGGTTAGCGCAGCACCAGGGGCCCTGGCAGGAGATGGGTTTCCGGGTAGAATGGCTGGGGGATTTCCTTGGTAGGGCCCTTCTATCACTTTACAGAAACAGCAACCCCAGGGGCAAGGAAGGGGCCAGACACACCTGGGCTCCCAGCGCCCGAAGCAGGGAGGTGAGACTGCGGAGGCCGCTGACAGCTTTGTCCACGTGCAGCCGCAGGGCCTCACATGGCTGGGATGTGTTGGCCAATAGGGCCTGGCCCCGCAGGATAGCTTCTGAGAGCAGGGCCAGGCCCTGCCAGACTTCCAGAGCCTGCTGCTGGACCTAAAGGGAGCAGAGACTTGGAGTCAGCTAGCCCAAGCCAGCCTCACCCTCTGAGCAGCCCCATGCAAACAGAAGCTTTGTAGAATGAATGAACATTCACCTTCATCTTTGCTGTTCTATTTCTTCTCTCTCTAGCATTCTCCTGACCATCCTATGAGGTTCCCAAAATGAGACTTCCCAAGAGGAAGGAACCCATGAACTCACCTCCATCCCCTTCCAGACATAGAAGTTAACCTTGGTGTCTGGGACAGTGATATTTTCATTGAAGCTGCAGCCTTCTGCACAGCCCATCTGAAATGCACAAGCCTGGAGTCAGGGGCCCCAGGGCCTCCGTCTGGCTTAGCCCCTCACCTGGCTTCCACTTAGGCACTGGAGACTACCACTCCTAGGACTTCTACTGGGGACTTTGGCTCCTTGCTTCCACCCCTGAACCAAGCACCAGGTTCCTGGATCTTGAGGGAGGGGTTGACCCTGGAGCCCCACGTGTGAGTTCCGTGGAAGGTCTTGGGGAGGGGACCTCACCGTGGCATTTTCGGCCTCCCTGGCCTCCAGGATGTACCTCTCCAGGACTCGGCTGTCACAGATGAGGCGTGGGGGGACACCCAGCACTGGGAGACCCAGAGGAAACAGCAGAAAAGACAGCAGCAGCAGCGGAGCACAGTCTAGGAAAGAGAGCCGGGCTGCGGATGAAGTGGATTCTCGCAGGAGAAGGGCTGCTTTGGACCGGCAGGTTCACCCATCCCGCTGCGCAGCCCCAGCCGGACCTTGGGAGCGCTCAGGCTCTGCCTCCGCGTTCATTCAGTCCCGCGGCCGCGTGCGCTCCCCACCCCCCGCCCAGCTACCGGCATCCACTTCTCCCGGCCAAACTTCAATCCCGGTGTGACAGCGGCGTCCCTTCTCGCAGATCCGGGTTGTGGCTCCCAGACCCAGGTGTCTGAGTCTTCCTCGGCACTCACAGAGCCGCGCCTCTTCTCCCTGAACCCCCAGCCCTCCGCCCGTCTCCGGCTCAGGTTCCGACTCTCCTCGGGGGACTCATCGAGCCCGACAGACCGGCAGGTGAAGGCTGCCCCACCCCCCTTGCCCTTCCGGGGTCCTTGGCAAGTCTCAAGTCCTTGAACCGGGCCACCTCGGGGCCAAGAACCCCAGCGGTAAATTCCTCCTCAAACAGCGCTGGCCCGGCCGAGAGTACTCACCGCGCGCCCCCATCTCCGTGCCTCGCCTGGCCCCTTAGAGACCTGGGGCTCGGCGGGTGCCTGCGCCGCGGCCCCGCATCCCGGGAAGCTCGACGGGGCAGGGCCGCCCCGCCGGCCGAACGAGGGGGCCGCGGTCCCCGGGCGCCGAGCGGGGTCGGGGCAGAGCGCGCAGAGCCCAGGGCCAGGACGGCGCGGCGAGGCGACCGGCGGGGTTGGCCCGGGGACTGTCGGCCCGGGGACTGCGGCGGCGGCCGGGGGTCGGGGCTGTTATCAGNTTTTATTTTTTTAATTTTTTTAAATTTTACTTTACAATGCTCTATTGGCTTTGCCATACATCGACATGAATCCACCTAATATATAATTCAATTTTAGAATAGACTCATACATTTGATAAGGAATATCTGAACCTAAGGAAAATTTTGGCTTGAGTTAAACCAGTGATAGTGATGTTTAATCTCACCTTAGAAAACTATTGTTAATTTGTGTTCACATTCTTTACACTATGTAAACTTATCCCTGCCTTTAAACTCATGAGATTTGCTTCTTATGAAACTGGCCAAAACCAAACGAGGGACTGAGAAAACCTTTGGCAAATTAAAAAACTAACTAATTTAGGCCATTGTTTGGGTTTTTGAAAAAATCCATTTCTTCTCCATTTATCTTTGACTTACTTTGCATAAATTATCAGCTTCAGTTATTTGTTTTGGCAATCAATGCACAGCTAGGAAAAGTGAAAAACAATTTTAAAGATAAATCTAGACTTTAAAAGAAATCAAGATATTTGATACAAAGGAAATCTTGTCCTGGTAGGTGTGTTTTTCTAGCTTAAAGAAATGAAAATGCAGAGAGTTTTTTTTCTTATCTAAATCTTTATTAGAAGAAAACAGATTTAAAACAATGAGTAACAACATATCTCAGTAAATATTAAACACTTCAGTTATCAAAGCTATTTAGACAATAGGTCCCTAATATTTCTGCACAGCAGAAGCACACTGGTTACAGAGCTCAGACTGTCATGTGCTCATGTGAGTTTGTTTTTGGCATAAAAGAATATCCAAAGTCACAGTTAAATATGATAGTAGATAAACTGCTAGTAACTTACACAGTTGATTCTCAAAGCTTTCACAACTTATCACTGTGTGATTGACATTCCCTTAGGATGATTGTTTTATGGACTCTTTCTATAACACTGAGTAACAAACTGAATTCATTTTCTTTCAAGTTAACAGTACTAATAAAATTATTTAAAACTGAATTAGAAACTATGTTCTTGTTCATATTAGCACAATAAAAAGTAAGTATCGTAAGTAAACTGATTAGTTCATATCAAAAGTTAGAGAATGGAAATAACATACTTAGTACACTTATGGACAATAAATCAATTGAAAATGGAACTATTCAGTACACGATATCTGTGAGCACCCTTTCTAAGGGGGTAAAGTTTCCCTTTGTGATTTCTTAAAGTTTCCCTTTCCAACCTGTGTAAAACACTGATAAATGTAGTCTTACACCTATTTTATTTTCAAAGATCTGTCATAGAAAAGATTACATTTTAAATTCACTTTTAATAAAAACAAACCCAACAAGTGTCCTTTCAGGTTTTTTTCTTGCGTGTAGTACACATTCATGAACGTCCACTAGGCGCAGGGGAAATTGTTTATGCTGCAAAATGTAGTCTATATAGTGAGACTATCAAACATAGTGAAATGACAAATGGTTTCCAACCAGTAAGCTAAGAGGAAAACAAATGCAAGAAGACTTGTTTTAATCACTAAACATTGCAGGATTTTTTTTTTTTTTAAACAATGTTTGTAAACTTGCCCACAAAAGCTGGGTGATATTAAACAGCCAGTAAGGCACTTTGTCAGAGAGGACGAAGTAGTAAAGGCTGGATGACTGACAGTTTGTTTAATAGGAAACATTCTATACTTAGAGCAAAATCTGGAGTCGAGTGCTCCTTTTACCGATTTACTGTCAAATGGGAGTGGGGAAAACTTTAAAATCTTCTCTTTCACTTTTCTTACCAATCTTCCCTGCAGAAGTCTTTTAGTTGTAATTTTAAAAATATATTAGGAGCTATTAGTTTAAATAATGTATCACTTTCAATCCAATATTTAAAACAATATTAACATATTCACTAGCATTTTCAAAACATCCAAGCCATTCTCTTTAAAAATGAATTACCAAACAGAAGATCTTAGTATAAAAAATGTTCCGTGTTATTAACAATTCCCTTGCGACTTCTGATGGCTTCACATATTACAATATAAGCTTTGGTATAAAACATGCAAATCAAAGCCAACAAGGTGGTGAATACAGGGTTCCACACACAGCGCGTGTGGGAGAAGTGCAGCACAGACGCAGGAGATGAGCGAAAGGGGACGCCGCTGCAGGATGGCCCGAGTTTGCACTTCTACTGCTTCTTGGTTTCTACATTTCGCTTGTTCATAATCTTCATCAGAGACTGACTCATGTAATAGGGTTTTTCAGCAGAACCATCGNAGCACAGACGCAGGAGATGAGCGAAAGGGGACGCCGCTGCAGGATGGCCCGAGTTTGCACTTCTACTGCTTCTTGGTTTCTACATTTCGCTTGTTCATAATCTTCATCAGAGACTGACTCATGTAATAGGGTTTTTCAGCAGAACCATCGTTTCTTTCTAAATCTTCCACTAGGAGGAAGAATGGCACAGGGTAAATATCAAAGCACAAGTGGAAGAGAAGTAACATCGCCATCTGCTGTATACTTGCTTTACAGCAGTTCAAAATGTCATTGAAAAAAACAGCATAGTTTGGCATCAGCGTTACTGTAAACATAACTATGAGAAAACAATCAGCCCTTGTTGTTATGTCAGTTTAAGATAGTATCTCATTCTGTGTACCAGGTCTGATTCTGCCAATAGCACCTGCCTCTCAGCTGCACAATTGAGAAAACAAGTTTTCTCTTCTTGTAGAGAGCAAACGTAATTATACAAAAATCAAGAGATATATGAGGAATTTTTAAATTCACCTTCATATTCCTAAAACATATTATGCATTGAATTTGCCTTCTAACTTACTGTATTAATTCAAAATTGCTTTTGTGTTTCAGACGACAATTTAAGCAGTCTAGTTTTCTAAAAAGATTTGTAAATTTTCAGTATGTTTCAAATCCTTGAACCGCAAATTTTGAGACATATTGCACCATTTTCTCCATTTTTTCACTGTTATTTAATTTCTTTCTAAGTGGCTTCCAAATTTTCCTCAAAAACAACACCCATTTTTCTCTAAATATTTCAATTACACAGAGGTCATTAATGAAAAATATTTTTCTAACTAGATTATGCACATAATGTGGGTTAAAACCTTTCTGCTTAGAGCTTTCTAATTATTAAAAACTTATTAAGAAATACTGAACCAAACAACATTCCTTTTCCTATGATTTTGCACCCAAGAGTTATATTCTTATAGTCAAGTTTAGAATGCATCTCCATACTGTTCACTGAATACTTTTGCTGTGGCGAGTCTTCTGGTCTAATCAGCAGTTTTAATGTTAAGCATTTAATACATGGGTCCCATCTAGTACCAAGAATCTAAAAATAGAAGTTATGACTGCTAGCAATCTCCAAATGAATCTCCTTTGTCTTTCATAATTTTCTAATTCCTAGAATAGCCAAGAATATAAGTAGAAAATAAGCAACTAATTTCCCACACATTGATTTATGTTTTATTTATTTCCCAACTTTTATGTGCATCAGAATCACTAGAGAACTTTTTAATAATTCAGAAGCTGCCCCACACCAAAATACTTACATCAGAGTCTCTTGGGGGTGGGGAGCACAGGTAGCAGTATTTATAACGAATTCTCAGAGTGATTCTGATACATACACAGAAAATTAAAAATTTTGTTTCATCATTATGAATTTTTCAACTACTCCTAAAAGGGGACTTATTCCTTATAATTTTCAACACTTAAGATAGAGATAACNTTATAACGAATTCTCAGAGTGATTCTGATACATACACAGAAAATTAAAAATTTTGTTTCATCATTATGAATTTTTCAACTACTCCTAAAAGGGGACTTATTCCTTATAATTTTCAACACTTAAGATAGAGATAACTATTTGACTAGATTTTTGTTGTGAACCTTGTATTATTTCTTTTTAATTTCTTGTTTTAAATTGGAGTATAGCCAATTAACAATGTTATGATAGTTTCATGCTCACACACGAGGGACTCGGCCATACATATACATGTATCCATTCTCCCCCAAACTCCCCTTTCATCCAGGTATATTATTGAATAAAATAATAATAACATCTAGAAATATAGGTTGTCACTCTTCTCTGAATTATACTTCAAGGAGCATGAGGGTGAAGAAGACTTTTGCCAAGATATGAAGCCAAATGATGCTTTTGATTACAATCGTAAAAGAAAGAAAGCCAAGAATAAGATGGGGGCCATATAAGGACCAATATTTTGAAACTCTCCCCTATTCATTGGCTTCTTGCTATTAAGCTGGTAGGAAGTCAGTGACCCCACACTTCAGGGTTGTTAAATAAATTACTAGTCATGTTAATTTACAACACAATTTTACATTTCTAACTCTCTTCTTGGATACCTGGATTATATCCAGATCTTACTCCTTTTTGTCAAGATATAAATAATCCTTATACACAAACTTAGTGTGAAAGCCAAAAGGACACTGTTGACCCAGTACTCCCTTGGGGTACATTTTCACATTGTTCACCATATCTTATGCTCTTGTACACAGGAGTTGGATAGACAAGGTATGTGGGCGTCTGATTCATGCTTTGCTCCACCATGCAAAAGACTAAGGCACGGCTGCCAGAGCCTGGTTTGTTGGTCTGGTCAGCAGAGGTGGGAGAATAACTTCCCTCCTGAACCCTTCAGGAAGAGATCTCTAATCCACAGTATGCCCCTTGTAAAGGTACCAGCTGAGGTACCTATGGAGGGCTAATGTTTCCTTAGGTTAAAATCTGAAGTCTTATTTATCTTTTCTCTTTTTTCACTGAAAGTTAAGCTAAAATTAAACCTTTTATAGAACAAACCCACATGATCTCTTTAATCTAGAAAAACAGGCATGCTCATAAAAGATTTCATCACTCTTCTGAAACACATCCATATCCATTTCTTATATGGTGGGCATAAAGATTCACCTCTATTTGGGTTATAGACAAAGGGTGCAAGTTATGTGGCCGTCTCAGTTCTGCTCAGAATATTTTCATGGTGGCCTTAGGTTCATATTATTAAAATGATATTCCAGAACTCAGATTCAACTTTAATTGCATGACAACAAAATGGCCTGTGAAGGTTCCATGGTAATTTTTACCTAGTAACGCTCTCTGTGGAACCTGTATAACCTTAGCATCTATATGTTCATTATGGTCTTGAATCACTTACTGAAATATACTTCCCAGGGAACCATTAGTACAAGTTTAATCACAGTTTAGGATGTTGTCCACTTGCTTGAACAGTATAAATATAACCATAGCACCACATTTACAAATTTAGTACCATATGCTGGTTAACTATAAATCAACCTGTTTATGGCTAATTGATTATACATTTATAGTGCTTTCAAAATTTTCCTGAATATCTTTTACAAATATACGTTTGTAAAAAGAAAGGTCATCAAAGTGCTGCAATGGAAAACAGCATGCCAAGTTATAAAAGTTTGGAAACACTTTCAGCTATAGACTTTAAGAAAACATGTGACATTTACAGCTTGCTCTTCAGCTGGAACCACAGTCTATAAACTATCCTAGTTCACAGAAACTACTGTCATCAACTGCCTGATACCTCAGACGGTACCAGGTTCTTGCTTTTCAGGAATAGGTACTGAAATTTCACATTACTTAAAAGCATCATTTTCCAATACAAATGACCTAATTTACAAAACTTCTACTTAAAAGTGAATGGCACTGTTTGAAGCTTTTCTACTTTTTCTGCTTCTGGGGAACTAGTTGCTTCTTGTTCAGAATTCCGTGCAGGGTAGGGGTTATGAAGTAGGGTTTTTCTGTTGATCCATCATTTCTTTCCAGATCTTCACCTGTATATGCAGCAGCCAAAGCAGGCAAAAGCAGCAAGCAGCAGCAGAATAATTATATGCATTTTTAGAATTTGGAGAGTTGAACAGGGAAAAACCAGAGAAAGCAGTGTTAGAAAGTCAAATATAAGACAAATTAGTGCAGTTTAGCCAATGCTAGTCAAAGTTAGAAGCTTCAACTTCTGCCAGGAAGCACTAAAACTTTGTAAATCCCGCCCACTCCCAAAGAGGTTTATTTTGATAGATCTTTAATGTCCTTTCAAAGGTGTTATCTTTAAATTCTGCAACTGTTCAGTTCATAAAAGTAAACTGCCCTATCCTCTGAGATGAAGCTGAATAAAAAGTATGGCATGATACATGTAGAGAATACTTGAATTTCATGTAGAGAATACTTGAATTTCAGAGTTTAAAGTTGCTCTTAATGGTAATTCACACCCTAATGTTACAGATGAAGAAACTGAGACCCAGGGATGTGAAATGATTCTCCTAAAGTTGAAAGCTCTGGGGCAGTCAGGATGAGGTGAGGACCCAGTTTCTAGATACCTACTTCAGATCTCATGCTGCTAACTTAAAGGTGCCCTGTCCTAAATCCTTGCAGTTTGCCTCAGATTATATTCAAAAGCTAATGCAACGTCTTATGACTTTTGTAATATATGAGTTTATATTCCTGCTTTGCTTAGGCCAGTAGTAAGATGATGGGTATTCACTGGGCACACATCTGCTGGGTGGTTGGGGGAAAGGATCAGAATGATGCTGAGAAGCAAGGAGAAGTTTACATAGAATTAAATTTCTTGCAGATACATATAATTCACAACTGATAATATCTCAATAAATATATAAATGCAACTTGATTTTGTTTTTACTAGTATATTAAAATATTATATTATTTTTAGCCTTTATTTATTATGAAATAAAGGATAAGAAATATAAAACCATATAGCATAATCACTTAGAATATATCTAAGTTATTTTTCACCATACTCTCTAAGGAATGGTTGGATTATTGGTTTATCAGATTTTTACAGTAGACCTCACAGTGACTTTCTTCAGCTACAAATTGAAAAGCTAAGGAGGAAACATCATAGATGCTGAACATTTTTGTTCTTTTTTCCTTAATCATATTTCTATAGCACATATTTTTATATCATTATTACTTTTGAGGAATGGGTAGGAACTACAGTATCAATCACATAATAATGATAATAATCATCTGCAAGTATGTTTTCTCCTATGTTGGGGTCAGAATTCTCATTTCTTTGTAATGTTGAAAGGATGCTATGTTACTATAAAATAGAGTATTTGCAAGTGGTTCACATTTTTAAACATACCAGTTTTCTGGCAGTCAAGATAATAGGTATAAAGAGGTATGCAGAAAAAACAACAACAACAACAAAAGGTACATTTCCACACAATCAGAATTTGGTTTGGGATATCATTTAAGGAGAATATTTTCCAAAGTTAGATGTTGTCCAAAGTAACAGCTGGAGAGGGAAGAGAAACACAGTTTAGTTTCTCTTGTTCTTTATTATCAACGAGAAGAATATTGAAGAAAGAAAAAGTTCACGTTCAACACATGATGTTTTGAACAAGGCTTAAATTATACCTGATTTTTAAGAACTTGGCAATATAGATGAGTGGAATATAGTAATATTGACAAGTGCAAAACATTTTTTCATTCTCAAATTTAGAATCCACTGTCAAAATTAAAATCCACAAGACTTGCCACAGCTTCCAAAGACTGGAAACTGGTAGGTTCTAGACATTTCCTCGGATACATTTTGAGAAAACTTTTCAGTTACAAAAATGGGGAAGATCCCAGTGGGCTCTCCCAGTTTGACTCCCATAATTAGCATTTGAGATGAAAGCTCTCTGAACATTTGAAAGCTCTGTCTCTTCTATGTCTTAAGCTACCTTATTCCTGTGTTCCTTCTTCCATCTCATACCTGAGCTGAAGTTTGTTCATGTGGTATTTTGTAGATGGCTTTTCCTGACAAACAACTGGGGTGCTAGGAAAAGATTAAACATTCCCGTTCCATTTAGAGCCAAAGGAAGACCTTTGTGCACAAAGTTCTCCTGATTTCTTTGTCCAGTTATTAAAAATTGATTTCCAAAAAAACCCACTAAACTGTTCATTTTATACAGAAAGGAAAAAGAGATCCAAACATTTTCTAGAAGATTTTTTCCTTCAATATAACCCCCTGTGAAATATATATATGTATGTATGTGTGTGTATGTGTGTGTGTGTGTGTGTGTGTGTGTGTGTGTGCGCTTAGCCGCTCAGTTGTATCTGACTCCTTAGGATACCATGGACTGTAGGCTTCTCTGTCCATGGGATTCTCCAGGCAAGAATACTAGAGTGGGTTGCCATGCCCTGCTCCAGGGGATCTTCNTGTGTGTGTGTGTGTGTGTGTGCGCTTAGCCGCTCAGTTGTATCTGACTCCTTAGGATACCATGGACTGTAGGCTTCTCTGTCCATGGGATTCTCCAGGCAAGAATACTAGAGTGGGTTGCCATGCCCTGCTCCAGGGGATCTTCCCAACTCAGGGACTGAAGCCACATTGCAGGTGGTACACACACATACACACACACAAACACACACACACTATCTCCTATCACACACACACACACACACAATCTCCTATCCTGCCCCAGCATGCAGTTGGTGCTATGAGTTATACCAAAAAAACCCACTAAACTGTTCATTTTATACAGGTGGATCACTCAGTAATGCACTGTAATAGAATGTTTTCTCTGCTTCTCTTAAGAGCAATGTGCCAGAGAAATAATCTCTCAGAGGGTATTAGCTGTAGGGATAACAAGCTCTGTTCTTTCATCTGCTGACCTTACTTTAGGCTGAAGATGACAACAGATCAAGCTCCTGATGGGCACTAGATTCCCCAGGGCTTTTAAGATGAGGTACTAATAGAAAACATACCCGTTCTGTGTATATGAGTAGCACATGCTCCATAGAGGCACAGTGCAGAAGTCAGTGATGAAAGCCCTGATGAAATATTTTACTGATCAGCATCAGAGTTCATCTAAACATTTCCAAGACATGCCTCTATTAATCCTATATAACTGTCATTGTGTTACCTAGTGTGAATTGGCTCTATGTATCTTTGAAATCATTGCCAGCTTGGCTTTATCAGAAACTATAATGGCTTTCCTCAAGAGTTCCCAAAGCCCAGCCTCAAAGCCCCGTTAAGTCTTCAGTTGTTAATGAAGCATAACAGAAGCCAATCATTACTACAAATTTGAAAACATTTTCAGAAATTAAAAAATAATTTCATGCTAACACCATGCCATGATGCCTGACTCTCCTGTGCTTTGCAAATATCATCTCTCAGTTGTTAAGTTTTAAAAAGAATCTACTAAACAATGTCTCTTTCTAAATTAACACTGTTTTGCAGTTGCAGCCAGGTCATAGCAAATCCACAGCCAGCTAAAGACATGGGTGTAAACCTTTTCATCTTTCAGTTATCCACCAAAGAGGGGAAACACATATACTGAAAACTTACAGAAGCAGATGAAAATTGTTTCAATACACATTGCATAGACGCTGAAGAATCCATGTGCAATTATGTAAGATCCAACGATCACTGTCTGTAAATGAGTAGAGAAAAGGATGAAGATGTCATAAATTTGTCCAAAAGAACAATAACGCAGTTTTAAATGAAATCATGATAAGGAAGCTTTGAAGTACTCTTTGATGGAAAAGATTTCAATATAGAAATGTAAAAGATTCAATGATAATGCTTTTGAGTGTATTTGAACTGAGATTTAAACAAAATGTACTAGATTATCTGCCAATTTTCTTTTCACTATCCCTAATGCCTACCAAAAGCATACCAGATCTAGGATCCTGCATACTGAGGCAGTAAAGCACAGAGTTTTTTGTTTTGTTTCATTTTTGCCTGGAATGATCCTATTCTTTTTAAAATATTCATTTATTTTTGGCTGCACTATGTCTTCATTGCTGCATGTGGGCTTTCTCTAGTTGTGGCAAGTGGGGACAACTCTCTAGCTGTAGTGGGGCTTCTCACTGGGGTGGCTTCTCTTCTTGCAGAGTACAGGTTTTAGGAGCACGAGCTTCCATAGTTGTGGCTCACGGGCTTGGTTGCCCCGTGGCATGTGGAATCTTTTCAGATCAGGGATTGAACCTGTGTCTCCTGCATTGGCAGGTAGATTTTTTTTTAAACCACTGAGCCACCCAACAGGGAGGCCCAACAGGTAGACTCTTAATTACTGGACCACCGGGGAAGTCCAGAGCATAGGAGTTAAAAGCACACACAGCCTAGTTTAATCACAGCTCAGGCATTCAATCAACAAATCACTTAATCTCTCTGTGCTTCCTATGGAAGATTGTTGGTGGGGAAGCAGAGAATGTAACAGTGGTGTTTATGACACATGGATTGAGTGAGTTATTAATAATATACTGTAAAAGATCCCACAGGGTTCCCTCCAGGTCCTCTCCAGTTGCCACATCTATCTCCCAGTTGTTGGGAATGTAGGCAGGCAGCTGATGACTCAGCTGTTTTGTTCCACAGGACTTGCTTTTGCAGGGAACTGCCTCATTCAAGGCTACACCGTCATTCAGAGGGCAACCCTTGGCCAATGGCTGCATGATGCAGTATATGGAGGCCTAGTGCCTGTGTCAGAAATTCCTATAATTATGTCTGAGGCTTCAACTGTAATCGCAGCACGGATCAGCTTCTTTTTTTGCCCAGCCCTGTCCTCCTCACTTCCTTTCCAGTGTATCTCTGGAGAGCACTTCATGATAAGCCCTCTGCTTGCAATCCTCTGTCTCAGGGGTTGCTTCCAAGGAACCCAAGCTTCACAGCAGAATGAGGCTGGGCACAAAGTAAGACTAATCATGTTAGCTATCATTATTTCTCCTGTTCCTTTTTGTTTTTTTATTTTGCTAGCTCTCATAAATCAGAATCAATATTGGCCAGTGGCTATGGAATGAATTGTGTCCCCTCAAAATTCCTATGTGGAAACCTAATCCCCAGTGTGACGGCATCTGGATGTGGGTCCTCTGGGAGGCAATGAGGAAACAAGGATGGAGACTTCATGATGGTTAGTGCCCTTATAGGAGATGAGAGAGGATCTCTCTTTCTACCCTGTTAGGATACAGCAAGAAGGTATGCCTTTGCAAATTAGGAAGGAAGCTCTGACTAGGGACTGAATCTGTGGGCACCTTGATCTTGGACTTCTCAGTCTTCAAAACTGTGAGGAAAAAAACCCTGTTGTTTAAGCCACCTAGTCTATGGTATTTTTATTGTTGCAGCCCAAACTTACTATCAGCTCTTACCAGCAAAGGTACCCAGTAGTAATTTAAAGATGTTGGTCCTTCTATAATCACTGGGAGTCTTTCGGTGAAAAGTAGAAAGGCAAGGACACCTGGAGCAAAGGAATATAGCTTTTTGTCATAAAGAAGTTTTTCTTTTTTTAATTTAAATTTATTTATTTTAATTGGAGGCTAATTACTTTACAATATTTTATTGGTTTTGCCATACATTAACATGAATCCGCCACAGGTATACACGTGTTCCCCATCCTGAACTCCCCTCTCTCCTCCCTCCCTGTACCATCACTCTGGGTCATCCCAGTGCACTAGCCCCAAGCATCCAGTATCATGCATCGAACCTAGACTGGCAATTCGTTTCTTATATGATATTATACATGTTTCAATGCCATTCTCCCAAATCATCCCACCCTCTCCCTCTCCCACAGAGTCAAAAAGACTGTTCTATACATCTCTGTCTCTTTTGCTGTCTCGCATACAGGNATCCCTCTGGGTCATCCCAGTGCACCAGCCCCAAGCATCTTGTATCCCGCATCGAACCTAGACTGGCAATTCGTTTCTTATATGATATTATGCATGTTTCAATGCCATTCTCCCAAATCATTCCACCCTCTCCCTCTCCCACAGAGTCCAAAAGACTGTTCTATACATCTGTGTCTCTTTTGCTGTCTTGCATACAGGGTTACCACCTTTCTAAATTCCATATATATGCATTAGTATACTGTATTGGTGTTTTTCTTTCTGGCTTACTTCACTCTGTATAATCGCCTCCAGTCTTTAAAAAGAAAAACAGAGCTGGAGGAATCAGGCTTCCTGACTGCATACTACACTATAAAGCTACAATAATAAAAATAGCATGGTACTGACATGAAAATAGAAATACAAATCAATGGAACAGAATAGAAAACCCAGAAATAAGCTCATGCACCTGTGGTCAATTAATCTATGACAAAGGAGGCAAGAGTACACATTGGAAAGACAGTTTCTGCAACAAACAGTGCTGGGAAAACTGGATAGCTACATAGCTTAAAAAAAGTGAAATTAGATCATTCCTTAACATTACACACAAAAATAAACTCAAAATGGAGTAAAGACCTAAATGTGAGACCAGACATTATAAAACCCCTAGAGGAAAATATAGGCAGAACACTCTCTGACATAAATCACAGCAATAGAAATCTTTCTTAAATCTATTAGATTTTTTNACTCCGTGTTCTTGCCTGGAGAATCCCAGGGACGGGGGAGCCTGGTGGGCTACCGTCTATGGGGTCACACAGAGTCGACACAACTGAAGTGACTTAGCAGCAGCAAGTTTGTTTGGGGAACAATAAATTTCTGTTATAAGGGAGAGGCCATTGTAACCATCTCTGGGACTGTCCTCCTGTGTGGCTTATGTGAGTGAATTCACGGTTCCCTTAACAAGAGGCAACCATGATAAAAGAATATAAGCTGACATTCAAAATACCTGTGAAAATAAGTCTAGCAATATCTGCAGATAAGTGTGCTCAGACAGGGGAAACAAAAGCAAAACCAAACAAATTAGGTCTAATTAAACTTATAAGCTTTTGCTCAGCAAAGGAAACTATAAGCAAAACAAAAAACAATAGACTGAATTGGAGAAGATATTTGCAAATGATGTGACTGTCAAAGGGCTAATATCTAAAATATATGAAAAGCTCATACAACTCAACATCAAAAAACAAAAACCTGATTTAAAAATGGACAGAAGAAATGAGTAGACATTTTTTGAAAGAAGACATACAGATAACCAACAGGCACATGAGAAGATGTTCAAATCACAAATTATTAGAGAAACGTATATCAAAACCACAATGAGGTATCACCTCACACCTATCAGAATGGCTACTGTCAACTAGACAAAAAATGAATGTTTGCAAGAATATGGAGAAAAGGGACCCTAGTCCACTGTTCCTGGGAATGTAAATTAATACAATCACTAACGTGGAAAACCGTATGGAGTTCCCTGAAAAAAATAAAAATGGACCTACCGTATAACACAACTATTGCACTCCTGGGTTTATACCGAAGAAAATAGAAACACTCATTTGAAAAGTGTTCAGAACAGTGGGACAGAAAAGACAGTGCCAGGTCCAAGGACAATCGCCCACACCTAGACACTAGGCAGAAGGCAACGCCACCTCCTTGTTTTGCACTTAGGGAGGCCAGGCAGCACGAAGGAAGGGCATCGAAAGCAGAAACTGCAGCATCTCAGCAAGCAATTCTGGCCTTAAAAACCATGGAGTGTGCACAACAAAATGAGCCTGTACACCTTCCACATGGGTGCTTAACTAGCGGGGGAAATTTAAGGTAAAACCACGTTTATGTTTAGAGTGTATGAATGGTGACTTCAGGAGATAAATGTGCTGTACAACCTGGTGCAATCCACACCACACCTCAACCTTCTCCTCAATGAATATTTCACTCCTAATCAAAAGAACCACCCATCCTGAGGGCTAAAAATACGTAAAAGGGGGATCAAAAAACTCTGCATGGTGCCCCTCACCCACAAAGATGCCCACACTCTTCTCTGAGTGTGTTCTTTCGCTTCTGTCATAAATGAACTGCTTATTTGTTCTCTTTGCTCCTCAGAGAGAGAGGGAGAGTGTGTGTGTGTGTGTGTGTGTGTGTGTGTGTGTGTGTGTGTTTTGTTCCTGGCCCGGGGATTGAACCTTCATCTCTTTTGTCCCCTACACTGGCAGGCAGGTTCTTTACCACTAGCACCACTTCTGTGTTCCTCACTCAGATTCTTTTCGGACCATATGAACAGGAGCCTGGACGTTTGATAAAGCTTGCCCAGTATCAGCAGCACCATTTACAACTGCCAAGACATGAAAGCAACCTAAGTGTCCATTGTGGATAAAGAAGATATGATAGATATACATAAGGGAATACTACATGGCCATATAAAAGAATGAAATCCTACTGTTTGAAGCAACATGTGGTTCTAGCCAGTATTATGCTGAGTGAAGTAAGTCACAGATAAAAACAAGCACTTAATGTGCAAGGGTGGAGGGCACTGTTTGGGCTGCACTCCAGGCATCACACATCTGGACTGACGAAGACAGGATGAGACGGATAACCCGCACACCACTCAGATGCACCTGTCTACTACCTCCACTCCAACCAGCTCCTCAGAGTCAGGGTAGGAGAGAAAATACAGTGACAGCCACCACAGGACAATTGCTTGGGGTCGTGCAATGTAATTTCGAGGAGGACTCTCCGAATTCACGGCAAAAAACTGACGCAGTGAGGTTTCTCAGGGACAGATGGATTTAAAGCCAAAAAAATATGAATATTGGTTCTTTTACTGTGACCTGTTGCAGTTACGCTATCGCTGAAAACAAATCTCTCCAACAGGTTCAGTCTTCCAGTAATTCTCCAAAATGGCAAACAAAAAGGAGACAGTAAGAGGCACACACTGTGTGTTCTCTGGGCCTTTTGGAAAACAAAGCTGTCCCTGGGCCACACGGATCTACAAGAAAGGTGACATTACACACACTGAGAGAAGGGGCACTGCTCAAAGAGGCTCGGCCCATGCCGTCACCATAGCGAAACCACAAGCTGGTGCCCAGGACGCTGTCGTCACGGCCACAAACTAACAAATTAAGGGCAAGACTCTTACCAAGAAAACCAATGCACATATTGAAAACATCACACACTCTGAGAACTGCAATAACTTCCTGCAATGTGTTGCTGACCATAAAAAGAAGGAAGCCAAAGACAAAGATACAAACTTGGGTTCAAGTAAGGAGTCAGCTTGCTCTGCCCAGAGATGAACACTTTGCAAGAAGCACTGGAGAACAACGTGGGCCGCCAGGACCTATGCTCTATGAACTCAGAGCAATATAAAAGAATTGTTGGTTATAAAAAATCACCCCCAAATGTACTGGCGTGCAACAATAACCATTTTATTATTATCTTAAGTCTTGATAAGTCAAGAACTTGGGGACGACTGGCCTGGGTGGTTCTGGCTTTGGGTCTAACACACAGGCACGGTCAGGCTGCAGGTAGGCAGAGCGAGTGGAGCAGGGGCAGCTGGGGACTAGGCAGGCACCTGGCTCTTCTGCTGTTCTCAGGCCATCTCCACGTGGCCCCAGCGCGGGGACATTTCCTCACAGCAGACCATACTCAGGGCAGAAGGATTGCTTCCCTGGCAGGTGAAGGCTGCACCGGTGACTATTCCAGGAAGAAAGATGCAAAGCTGCTTCACCTCTTACGACAAAGCCCCAGAAGTCATTCAGCGGCAATGCTGCCACAGTCTCTTGGGGCACACAAGTCACCAGCCCAACCATATTCAAAAGAGGGGATTCAGACTGCCTCTTGGTGAAAAACGGGCAAGGCTCTTAAGAAGCCCCTGGAGTGGGAACTATTGTTGCTGTCATCCTTGGAAAGGATGGCCTGTCACAGGGTGTTAATATCAAATCATGGTGGCCAAAGATATCTGGGTGATGAATAAATGAATAAACACATAAATGATTAAATACTGTGGAACACATTTCAATGATTTTTTAAATAACTCCCATTCTCCCTATTACATACCCCTTTTATTAGGCCATGTTACTGGGTTGGCCGAAAGGTTTTGGAAAAACCGCAATAAAGTTTTCGGCCAGTCCCACCTATGACTGGTAGAGTGCAGGACATAGCTGGTAACAGTTTCCTGATTCATTTTTTCATCCAACATCTATGGCTTCCCTCTTCCTCTAATATTCCAAGTCTGGGAGTCCTGCAACACTAGACTTTGTGCCTGTTCTCTCCTCCCCCTACTCTATACTATCTTCTTGGAAATTTCATCTGCATTTTCTTTCTCCTGACTTTAAACACCATTTTGGGCTTCTTAGTGGCTCAGATGGTAAAGAATCTGCCTGCAATGTGGGAGACCCGGGTTCAGTCCCTAGGTCAGGAAGATACCCTGGAGAAGGGAATGGCACACTACTCCAGGATTCTTGCCTAGAGAATCCCATGGACAGAGGAACCTGGTGGGCTACAGTCCATGAGATCGCAGAGTAAGACACGACGGTGCAACTAACACTAAATACCATTTTATATGAAAGTGAAAGTGAAGTCTCTCAGTTGTGCCCAACTCTTTGTGACCCCATGGACTGTGGCTACCAGGCTCCTCCGTCCATGGGATTTTCAAGGCAAGAGTACCAGAGTGGGTTGCCATTTCCTTCTCCAGGTGATCTTCCCGACCCAGGAATCGAACCCAGGTCTCCTGTATTGCAAGCAGACGCTTTACCCTCTCAGCCACAAGGGAAGCCCAAACCGTTTTATATAGCTGACACCAAAATCTATATTACTAGCTCCAACCTTTCCCCTAAACCCAAGATATATATTTCAAATTTGATATTAAATATTTTAACCAAATTTTCAAGTAATTTTTAACATTCACTATAACTTTCCAATGAGGTCCTTCACCTGAGTTTCCTTGCTTATTGAGTTAACTATTACTGTAATAATTTAGAAACAGATACACTAAAACATTATATAAAACATTTACTTTGAGTAGACATCTACAGTAAATTTCTGTAACTGCCATAATGAATTACTACCTCTTCCCAATACCTGAATAGTTGCACTTTGCTTTCTAACAGCTTGCCACTGGTGTTCACTACCAGCACATTCTACATACAGCAGTCAGTTTAGAACATTCAAAAGAACCATATTCATTGGTAAACATGACTCCACAAAATGCTTCAATGGCCTACCTTCTACCCAGTGCAAATTCTTCAGCATAATTATTGCTCTACAGTTCCATCTTTATCTTTTACAGTTCTACCTTTATCTTTTACTTAATATAGATGCTTCATATCATCTATATGCAACATGAACAATAACTAAGTTCCCTGGACTTATTCCAAGTTCTTAAATCAATAAACCTTTTCTTAAACATGTGAAGCAAATATATCTAGCAAATACTAAGACAAAAAGGGATATTTGACAATAGTTGACAACAATAACTTATTATTGTAATTCAAGTGTTAAAATAGCAGGGTATTTTAACACTCCACATACATCGGTAGACAAATGACCCAGACAGAAAATCAATAAGGCAACAGTGATTGTAAGTGACACAATACACCAGTTGGACTTAGATCTCTATAGATCTCTATAGGTTACATCCAAAAACTGCAGAGTACACAGCCTTCAAGTGCACATGTAACATTCTCCAGGATCAATTACATGCTAGGCCATTAAACAAGTCTTAAATATAAGAGGACAGAAATCATATCAAACATTTTTCTGGCCACAATGATATGAAATTAGAAATCAATAATGGAAAGAAAAATGAGAAAATCACAAACATGTGGAGACTAAACAATATGCTACTAAAAAACCAGCAGGTCAGTGAAAAAAATCAGAAAATATCTAAAGACAAATAAAAGCAGAAATAGAAATAGTACACTTCAAAATGTATATGATGTAGCACTTCTAAAAGGGAAGTTCATAGTGACATAGGTCTTCCTCAATAAACAAGAAAATTTTCAAATAAACAACCTAACCTACCACCTAAAGGAATTATAAAAAGAACAAACAAAAGCCAAAAGCAGAAGAAGAAAGGATGAGGAACACATGTACACCCATGGCAGATCCATGTCAATGTATGACAAAACCACTACAATATTGTAAAGTAATTAGCCTCCAATTAAAATAAATAAATTTATATTTTTTTTAAAAAAAAGGAAATAATAAAGACTAGGAGAAGGCAATGGCAACCCACGCCAGTGTTCTTGCCTGGAAAATCCCATGGATGGAGGAGCCTGGCAGGCTATATATAGTCCATGGGATCCCTACGAGTTGGACATGACTGAGCAACTTCACTTTAACTTTTCACTTTCATGCATTGGAGAAGGAAATGGCAACCCACTCCACTGTTCTTGTCTGGAGAATCCCAGGGACAGGGGACCCTGGTGGGCTGCTGTCTATGAGGTCACACAGAGTCAGACATGACTGAAACAACTTAGCAGTGGCAGCAGAGAGAAAATAAATATAGATTAAAAGCAATGAAACAAAGAGCTAGTTTTTTTTTTTTTTAAGAGAAACAAAATTAATAAACCTGTAGCAGATTCACCAAGGAAGAGGTCTCAGCAAAATAAGAAATGAAAGAAATTGCTACCAATACTACAGAGATACATAAAATCATAACAGAATACTATGAGTAGCTGTATGCCAAAAAATTAGACAACCTAGAAGAAATGGACAGTTCTAGAAAAATACAACCTGCCAAGACTGAATCAAGAAAGAAAAAGACAATTTGAACAGGCTGATCACTAGTAGTGACAATGAATTTATAATTTTTAAAAATCCCCACCAAACAGAAGTTCAATCTAGATGGCTTCAGAAGAGATTTCTACCAAATATATAAGGTAGAGATAATATTTATCATTCAGGAACCATTCCAAAAACATTGAAGAGGATAAAATACTCACAAATTCATTTTAAATGTCCACAATTACCCTGATTCCAAAACTAAAGATACTAAAAAAGGAAAAAATTTCATGCTGATATCTCTGATGAATATAGATGCAAAAACCCTCATATATTAGCAAATTGAATCCAACAATATATAAAAAGGACCATACACCATGGTCAAGTTGGCTTTATTCCAAGGACACCAGGGTGATTCAGTAGTCACAAAAATCAATGTGATACACCACATTGAAAAAAGGATGGATAAAAATTACATGATCATCTCACTAAACAGAAAAATCATTTGACAGAATTCAACATCCATTCATGATAAAAAGAAAATCAATGTGAGTATAGAGGAAACATATCTCAACATAATAAAAGCAACTTATGACAAACTCACAGCTAGTATACTCAGTGGTGAAAAGCTGAATGCCTTTCCTTTAAGTTCAGGGAAAATGTTGTCCACTCTTATTCATTCTGTTTAACATAATATTGGAAGTCCTAGTCACAGCAATCAGAGAAGGAAATATATATATTAATTAAATTGGAAGGAAAGAAATAAAACTGTCATGATTTGCAGAAAACATGACACTATATGTAGAAAACCCTAAAGTCTCCACCCAAAACCCATTAGAACTAATACATAAATTCACCAAAGTTTCAGAATACGAGATTAATATATGGAAACCCGCTGCTTCTCTACACACTAATAATGAACTATCAGAATGATAAAGCACAAAAACAATCTCATTTACAATAATGTTAAAGAATAAAATATGTAGGAATAAACTAAACCAAGGATATTAAACATCTATGTTCTGAAAACCATAAAACAGTGATGAAGGAAATTGAAGGAATATATCCCATGTTCTTGGATTAGAAGAACTAATGTTTTTAAAATGACCATATTACCCTAAGCAATGTACAGATTTAAATGCAATCCCTATCAAAATAACCATGACAGAACTAGAATAATCCTAAAATTCATATGGAACAAAAGAAGACCCCAAATTGCCAAAGCAATCATGAGAAAAAAAGAACAAAACTAGAAGTATCATGTTCCCAGACTTAAGACCATACTACAGGATACAGTAATCAAAACAGTTCAGCAATGGCACAGAAACAGACACACAGACCAATGGAAATAGAACAGAAATGCCAGAAATAAACCCATGCACCTACGGTCAATTAATCTACGACAAGAGAAGCAAGAATACACAACGGGAAAAAGACGATCTCTTCAACAAGTGGTGCTGGGAAACTGGATAACTACATGTTGAAGTATGAGATTATAACATTACCTCATACCACACAAAAATAAATTCATAATGGATTAAAGATCTAATTGTAAACCTGAAAGCATTACTCTCCTCCATGTGTGCATGCTAAGTCACTTCAGTCATGTCCGACTCTGCGCAGCCCTATGGAGGATAGCCTGCCAGGTTCCCTTGTCCATGAAATTCTCCAGGCAAGAATACTTGAGTGACTTGCCATTTCCCTCCCAGCAGATCTTCCTGACCTAGGGATCGAACCAGGTCTCCTGCATTGAAGGCAGATTCTTTACCATCTGAGCCAGTAGGCTGCTGCTGCTGCTGCTAAGTCACTTTAGTCATGTCCAACTCTGTGCAACCCCATAGATGAAAGCCCTCCAGGCTCCCCGATCCCTGGGATCCTCCAGGCAAGAACACTGGAGTGGGTTACCATTTCCTTCTCCAATGCATGAAAGTGAAAAGTGAAAGTGAAGTCGTTCAGTCATGTCTGACTCAGCGATCCCATGGACTACAGCCTACCAGGCTTCTCTGTCCATGGGGTTTTCCAGGCAAGAGTACTGGAGTGGATTGCCAGTGCCTTCTCCAGGATAGAAGCCTATAAAACTCCCAGAACAGAATATAGGCATACCTCTTATACATAAACCATAGCAATATTTCTTGGATCAGTTCCCTAAAGCAAAAATAAAAAAATAAAAGCAAAGATAAACAAATGGAATTTAACAGCTTTTGCACAGCAAAGGAAACCGTTGAAAAAAATAGGAGAAAATATTTGCAAACAGTGTGACTGTCAAGGGATTTAATGTCCAAAATATAAATAGCTCATACAGCTTAATGTCAAGAAAACATACAATTCAATTAAAAAAATGAGCAGAAGACCTAAATATTTTTCTACAGACAAGATGGCCAACAGGCATGTGAAAAGATGCTCAACATCACTAATTATTAGGGAAATGCAAATCACAACAACAAGAGTCACATCTGTCAGAATGGCTGTCATCAAAAACATAAGTAACCAACACTAGAGGACGTGCAG
This sequence comes from Neotragus pygmaeus, assembly GCA_006410875.1. Classification (NCBI taxonomy): domain Eukaryota; kingdom Metazoa; phylum Chordata; class Mammalia; order Artiodactyla; family Bovidae; genus Neotragus; species Neotragus pygmaeus. Next base: position 200,474 of record SJYV01048397.1, on the reverse strand, counting down.
AGAAGGGAGCCCTGCACACTATTGGCTCGGAATGTAAATTGATATAGCCACTGTGGAAATCAGCATGGAGCTCCCACAAAACACTAAAAACAGAACCACTACAAGGTTCAGGGAACTGTGAGTTAAAATGGATACCTTTCCAGTAATCTGTAGAGAATCATTATAAACCATTGTTTCAGTCTCAGAAAAGAGACTGATTTCAGTGTTGTAGCTCACCACTGCTCAGGTACTGAATCTGAAAAGGACTCATCAGCCTCATCGCTTCACCTATCAGAAGCTCTGCCTGTTTGTAGGCATTGCTTATCCAAACCATTAAATTATGTTCACAATGTGATAGCCTTGAAGTCATGACTAGTCACACAGTTTAAAAGCCTCTCATAAAGACACAGCACATCCTCTTCCCAGCTTGTCCCTCTGTCCACTAAGGCGCTGTGTTCTGAGAAAGCCCGCCTGTCCTCAGATGATCAGACTCATCCTTACCTGTGTGACCTCTCCATTTCTGATTTCAGCAGCCAACAGAGCAAAGTTCCGAAGAGGCTGATCACACAGAGCTGGTGCTCGTAAAAGCTGAAGTGCCCTTGTCATTCATTTCACTGGTCCGAAGACATGAACAGGCACAGCTTTATCAGCTCCCCCCACCCTATATGCATCAGCCTTTCGCCAAAGCCAGAACACTAACCCGATCAGGACCGAGATGTGTTCTGGGAGAGTAACCGCCCTCGAGAGTAATCCCACTTTCCTGGAGAGAAGATATGGCTTAACCAGCAACCCTCCACACTAGAAAAAGCACAACTGGCCTTTGATGCCATTCACCCATTAGGTACAGTGACAACATAGCTCCTCTGATTAGTGAACACAGCTCCTCTGATTTGATTCAGCTGTCTGTACTGGGACTCCTCAATGCTATCCCCCACCAGCAGCCATTGTCTTTTCTGTTGGAGGGCTGCATCCCACAAAATGCCCCTACAACCCGATTCCCAGTCTGAGACCCTGCGCTGCCTCCTCTCCTAATCCGGTCAACTGTGTTTGTCTCCCTACAGGAACGTCTCAAGTCCTAGAGCAAGTTTTAAGCACCCAGCACCCGCTCCCGGTCCTCACAGCCCTCCTCTTCACCTGTAGTCCTCCAGCTCTAGAGATCTCTCTTGGCAGTAAGGAGCCCTCAGAATCAAACGAGAGCATAAGGGAGGAGAATCCCTCAGCAACGCTGCTTACAGCACCCCCCAGGGCCCTCCTCCCATGCCCCCCACCTCTCCTAACCTCCCACTCTGGCCAGGATTCACCCTAATTCTTACGAGACTGACATCTTGAAAAGGGAAAAGTAAGGAAAGGATTCAATGCCTTCCCCCATCACACACACAAAAGACAAGGACACTTTGACTCTTTCCTGCTTTTTTCAATTTCTTATGACAGATATCTTCACATGGATCCACCCTTTAAGACCTTGGCCTTAAGTGGCTTCTTACCACTTTCCTTGTTCTTTACTTACTATAAAACATCAACATCCATCACAGTGTCCTCCCGCTGAGCAGGCTGAAATGTGTTTGGCGAACAAGGAAACAAGAGACCTCAAGTCCTTTACAGATCTGTGTCCAGATAATTTAAGACCCATCAAATTCTACTCATCATAAAGCAACTAGTTAACCCAGTGGAGGAGGAAAGATATTTATTTACGCTGTTGTTTAGCAAAATTAAACAGAGAGGGAAATATCATGAGAAAAAGGACACCCACTAAGTACTCACCACATGTCAGAAATGGGGACCAGTCTTTCTAAAAAGTTTTTATTGGAGTATAGTTGCTTGACAATATTGTGTTAGTTTCTGCTGTACAACAAAGTGCATCAGCTATATGTATACATATACCCCCTCTTCTCTGGGTCTCCTTCCCATTTAGGTTACTGCAGAGCACTGAGTCCTCTGTGCTATACAGTAGGTTCTCATTCCTTATCTATTTTACACACAGTAAAACAGATACAAGGGCTTATCACGTACATAAAGCCTTCCTAGGTGGCTCAGTGGTTAAGAATCTTCCTGCAGTGTAGGAAACATGGGTTCAATCCCTGGGCCAGGAAGATCCCTTGGAGTAGGAAATGACAACCCACTCCAGTATTCTTGCCTGGAGAATCCCATGGACAGAGGAGCCTGGCAGGCTACAGTTCATGGGGTCATAGAGTAAGACATGACTGAGTGACTAACACACACATTTACAATAGCCAGGACATGGAAGCAACGTAAATGCCTATCAACAAAGGAGTGGATAAAGAAGACGTGGTACCAGTTTTGATCACATTGTCTTATTTCATCTTCAAACAATGCTACAGAGTAGGATTTCCTTCATCCCCATTTTACAGATGAGGAAAACAAGGTTTAGAGAGACTAAGAAATGTGCCCAGGTTCACATTAGCCTCTAAGGAACAAAAGCAAGGAATTAAACTCAGGGGCCTTGGTTGCAGACTTGTACCTCAGAGCAATATTTAGAAGATAATGGGGAACAAAGATGAATATTTTAAAAGTATCCAAGAAGAACTTTTCTGACTGCGTTTTCTTGTATCAGTCTTCTATCTGCCTGCAGCCTTGGCACATAAGCCCCCATCTGAAGGAGCTGAGCTTAACTAAATTCAACCTGTCTCAGACAAGAAGAAGGGGGAGGGAGGTTCAGGATGGGGAACACATGTACACCCGTGGCAGATTCATGTTGATGTATGGCAAAACTAATACAATATTGTAAAGTAATTAGCCTCCAATTAAAATAAATAAATTTAAATTAAAAAAAGAAAAGTTTGCCTAAATATAGCACATCTTAAAGACAGGAGCAATTAGTGAGGTTGGTTCCTCAATGTAAGTGTGCTGAATATATGAGTGAGTCAACTGAAAGAAACTGATTGAGATTTTCTGAAACAATTCACACACGTAATGAAAAATATGATTGGAATCAAGGAAAAATACAATCTTCCTCAAATCTACGCTTCTCTGTGCAGTTTCTCCTCTTCCCAAAATAGTGAGGGAGGCTTCTCCTGCCTTTCCAGGGAAGACAGAGCCACAGGCTCTCATCATCAGTACACCAGTTACCATGACTGACATCTGCGAGTCTGATCCATTCATACTCTAGACACCATCTCTCCAAGTGCCCCACAGAGGGTCGTGTGCATACAGAGAGACACCCGCACTGGAAGAGTCCAGCGCAAAGGAAGTGACAGTGTAACATGCATGCTCCGTTCTGCAGTGGAGGAAGACCTGCCTGACCACAAGAAGGAACAGACAAGGGTAAAAAGAGGAAAGCCAAATCTGAACTCCAGAGATCAGGACTTACGTGCAGATAGTTCATTTGTGAGGGCTTCCCTGGTGGCTCAGACAGTAAAAAAAAAATCCACCTGCAATGCAGGAGACCAGGTTTGACCCCTGGGTGAGGAAGAACCCCTGGAGATGGGAATGGCTACTTGCCTGGAGAAGCCCATGGACAGAGGAGCCTGGCAGGCTACAGTCTGTGGGGTCACAAAGAGTCAGACATGACTGAGCATTTGTGAAGTGGTCTCAGGGCACAGGGCCAGGGCCTTTGGAAAACATCAAACAGGAAATGAGGAGACACCACTGTAAGGCGCATCACTGGGCAGATGCCCACACGGCTCCTGGGGGACAACCCTGCTGGACATCCTCTGAGCTGCTGGGCAGCTGCCCCCCAGGGGTGCTCCTTCCTCAGTACTTTGAGTCTGCCCATGATCAGCACAGGGTGGATGGACCTCTGCAGGAATTCCAAAAGGCTTCCCCAACCCAATTCCAAACTGTGTGTGAGGCCTCCCCACACCAACAAGCAGTCTTCAGGTGCCAGCTGGGCATCTGAAAAATCAGTTCAATTGCAGCACCATCTACCCAGAAAGAGATCAGATTTCGCCAGTAAAGGGCTCAACCCCACAAGACCTCCCTCTGCTTCTGATGCCAATACGAACCCACAGTATTACCTGTGCTTCCAACCAGCCAGCTACAAACCTGAGGTTCTGACGAACCACTCCAACTCAGGATACTGGGCACAAGTCTAGGTTGCAACCTGTACTGGACCAACTGGCTAAAAATCAGAGGTTCCCACAACCCCCTTATTCAGTTCAGTTCAGTTCAGTCACTCAGTCGTGTCCCACTCTTTGAGATCCCATGAATCGCAGCACACCAGGCCTCCCTGTCCATCACCAACTCCCAGAGTTCACTCAGACTCACTTCCATCAAGTCAGTGATACCATTCAGCCATCCCATCCTCTGTCATCCCCTTCTCCTCCTGCCCCCAATCCCTCCCAGCATCAAAGTCTTTTCCAATGAGTCAACTCTTCACATGAGGTGGCCAAAGTACTGCAGTTTTGGCTTTAGCATCATTCCTTCCAAAGAAATCCCAGGGTTGTTCTCCTTCAGAATGGACTGGTTGGATCTCCTTGCAGTCCAAGGGACTCTCAAGAGTCTTCTCCAACACCACAGTTCAAAAGCTTCAATTCTTCGGTGCTCAGCTTTCTTCACAGTCCAACTCTCACATCCATACATGACCACTGGAAAAACCATAGCCTTGACTAGACAGACCTTTGTTGGCAAAGTAATGTCTCTGCTTTTGAATATGCTATCTAGATTGGTCATACCTTTTCTTCCAAGGAGTAAGCGTCTTTTAATTTCATGGCTGCAGTCACCATCTGCAGTGATTTTAGGTTCCATTAATTTGACACAACGGCTCACAGAACTCAGGAAAACCCATTCGCTCACTAGATTACCAATTTATTATAAAAGAATGTGAAAAGATACAAACCAATGGCCAGATTAAAAGATACACAGGGCATGGCCCCAGACAAAGGAATTTTGACCACAGGGAGTACGGTGCCAGCATACTGGCACATGGAAGTGCCCTGGTTCCCATGCAGGAGCTCTCTGTCCTTTCTGTTTTTACAGAGGCTTCATTACACAGTCATAAATGACTATACAATCGGCCAACCATGACTGACTCAATCTCCAAGCCCTTTCCCCTCCCTGGAGGCTGGGCTGGGACTGGAAGTTACAACCCTCTAATCCCGTGCTTGTTCTTCTGGCCACTAGTGCCCATCCTTGAGCTGGGGGATGAGTGTGTATCCAAAATTCAATTCTTAAGCTTAGCAAGGGGCTTCCCAGGTGGGCTTCCCAGCAAGGGGCTGATGATAAAGAACCTGCCTGCCAATGCACAAGACATAAGAGACATGGGTTCAATCCCTGGGCTCGGAATATCTCCTGAAGGAGGACATGGCAACCCACTCCAGTATTCTTGCCTGAAGAATTCCATGGACAGAGGACCTGGTGGGCTACAGTTCATAGGGTTGCACAAAGTTGGACATGACAGTGACTTAGCACGCACACATGTATGCAAGCCTAACAAGAGACACCTTTGTTGTTCTCATCACTTAGAAAATTCCAAGACTGTTAGGAGCTCTATGCCTAAAATGGAAGAATTTTTCTTCACTGCTGTCTGAATTCACTACTACACGGTGCTAGAGACTTGTGGCAGAACATTTTTAACTATTACCAAAATATTAAACCAAGCTATCTATGAACTAAAGCTTAGGGGGTTTTTTTTGTCAGTTGATCATAGAAGTCCATAGGTGAGAGCTACAGAAGAGGCAGTAATGCAACAGAGAGAAGTGACAAGGAGTCTGGGCCACCTGTCACACAACTTCCTGTGCCCTGAGAAGCTGCCTGCATTTGTCCCCGAATGTACCATTTGCACTGAACATGTGCCACCATTACATTGCCCAACAGTATGGTGCAGTGCTTGAAAGTCACCTGGACAGGGATGGAACACTTGCATGCTCATATGATGGCCCGTGTCGGGTGACCAGTCTCCCGGGGCTCAGCAGGATGTCAAGGGCCGTTTTGTAATCATCAAGCTGTAGTTCTCTACTGCAGAGGACAGAGCATCGCTCCAGAGCCCTAGCAGACTGCGGAGTGACTCAGGAAACAGCACACTCATCTGTAACAAGAGCTCCAGCACCACCAGTTCTGCGGAGTGAGACAGTCTGGATGGATGGACAGCTTTCACCCCAACGCGGACTTTCCATGGAGCCCTCTCTTGCTCTGAGCCATGCTCAAAACCAGTGGCTTTCTGCATTACTCAATAAAAAGATAAGAGTATGATTCCCAACTGCAGCATAGGCCACCTTCAGAACTCAGATACGCCCACCATGAATCTCTTTTCTTAGTTGTGGGAAGTGTATGATCCAACAACATGCCCTTTTGAGGCAATGAGCAGGCATGCCAAAGTCCATGAGGCACTTTAAACTGTGGATCCGAATCCTCATGGGGTCCATCTCGTAGACTGGCACATCGCCCCTTTCTAAGCTATCCACAGTATTTTTTACTTCTGGCTCACCACATCCACTTGGCCTGATGTTTTGACATAGCAAAGTAACATGAATCCATACACTTTTAAGATGGATGAGTTTCCCGAGAAGTATATCATGAAGAAATCTTGGAACGAGACAGTGGCAATGCATTGCTGTCCACCAGATGTAAAAGCATACTACTCTAGACCATCTTATGAGAACTGAGAAAAATCTATGCAGCCGAGGATCTGCTATATACCAAGTACCAGAGTCTGTACTGATTCATCACAGTCAGGACTCTACACTCATCACAGTAGTTGTGACTGGACTGCTAATGGGCTCTGTGTACAGTCAGCCACTGTCCTCTGCCATTTGGTTCTGACAAAGGTCACCAAGTAAACTGAGTGGGGTCATATGAGGGATCGTCTAAGGCACTCCAATCAAGAAGAAGCAGCATTTGTCAGGGGCCACAGGAGGATGCCATCTGCCCCTACTCCCAGGTGTGCATGCTCATCAGAAAACATGTCTCCGTTCTCAGAGGGAGACGCCTGTAGGCGTAGAGAAGACCTGGGCTAGGCACAGGGTGCAACACAGGTGAGATGGATGCCTACAACGGGACCATAGCAGTGATGAGTGTAAAGATGCAGAAGGGAAACTACAAATGTTGTAACCAACAGGTCAGCTGGCAGAGTACTGCAATATTTGCCTGTACTGCATGACTCTGTAAAGCTCTTAACTAAGGTGATGGTGGCAAATCTGAGGAATACAAGATAGCTTCTGTAGACAGTTATGGGGAAGCTATCAGAAGACAAAATAACAGTGACTAATTTAAAATTTCCTATATATCTGCCCTCAGACTTCAAGATCCTATGTGACAAAATAATTCCTTGCAAAACTCAACATTGAGAAATGCTCGTTTATACATAAGTAGTCTTCCTTCCTATGAGATTTCCTTCCTAAAATTCACATTTGTGTATCTGGCTGTCATCTGTGCTACTGATCCCCAGGTATCAAGAGAGGAAAGTCCATGCACAGTGTTTGGATCTAAACCAATTTAATGTGGACAGTTCTAATATTTTTCTTTTTGCCTCATTATATAAAAATGTTAGTTAAAATAGAACTCAAATCAGTGAGTCAACAGGACTTGAAATGCAAAAGGAAATCCAACTTCCTGTGGGCCTGAAGTAGATGAAAGCGAGCCCTGCGGAGGACTCCAGCTTACAGGAGCATAGTCAAGCCAGGCAGTACTCAGGTCTCAGACTCTAATATCCTCACTCTCTCTTTAAAAATACCCATATGCCTCACCTTATTTTCCAAGAATAATTTTGGTGAACAGGAAATCCATGCCTGGGATTTTTTTCATAGGCCTCAAAAGGGTTCCCAAGCACACTTGAGCTGCATAATAGCTGTATGAATTAATGATAGATGAGTACCATCCTCTGTGCTAGAGAAAGAGTGAAAGAAAGCCTCAGAGTGTTAAATATGGGTCATAAACAACACTGGAAAAAGGAACATTTGTTGTGAAAATTAGAAGTTTCTTGTGTCTAGTAGCAGAGACTTGAGCCAGAGGAGGCAGCAGCTTGTTTTAATGATGTTCCAGAAAAGTTTAATTTAATCCCTAGGCAACTGGGAATCTATTTCTTCTAAAAACGTTGGAAACCGTCTTTCTGAATAATCTTGAAGTGTTCTTAGCAATTTCCTTCAAATCCAACAAATTTAAATCACTAGAGACAGTGACACAAAAAGACTCAAAATCCTAGACAGTTCTGAGAAAACACAGAAATCACAAGTCATCAGAATCTTGTCTTTTCCCCCAGCTACTGGTGATTTACAACAGTTTGATCAAGCTTTCTATATTAAAGCCAGAAAACATCATTTTAACTTCTGAAGAAATACTGCTACAGCACAATAATAATAGCATTTTCAGTAAATCGCAGGTATGACTTGACCTTCCCCCAAAAGCTGAGATGACTATAGGGAAGGCTATAGGCTAGAACATGGGGTCTATTTCATGTCAAGGGTCAATTATTTTTCATTAGGAAAGAGCATAAGGAAAGCAAAAACTTGTCCAACATACATGTTTTTCTTCCACTGGCTTCCCTAATGAATTACCTGTACTGATTAGGTAAAATTGATTGTATTGATTACCCATAAAATTGATTACCTATTATATTTATGATAATCCCAATACATTTATTATATGAAGCTAAATGGCCTTAAGAAAATATACTATTGTAGGAAGGAAAAGATAAAAGTAAAAGTCTTCCTGTTCACTTAGAGTTTCAGCTGAGGTCCCACAAACTCGTGAAAATGAAGAAAGTTCCTACGGAATAAGGAGGGCTACCAACCCTATAGCTATAAGACAGACAAAAACTAACAAACCCATGGTGGCGTCTGAGAACCCCCAAAGGAGAGTCTGAGGGAGAACCTATATTGAGGCAGTTCATTTAACAGGTCACACAAAAAAGCAGGAGGGAAGGAGCAGGGTAACGGAGACAGGGAAGGTGGGAAACGCACTCAGGGCGCAGTACTGAGGCCGTTGACTTGGGCATCTGGAGTCTGCCCAGGGACCTCTGGGGAGCCCAGAAAGCCATCCGGGATGGCCCCCACCGCAGCCGGGCTGGGGCACTTACTGCTGGCCTGCCCTGGGTTAAGGGCTAACTGCTGTGTAAACTGCATTGCACGTGGGGGCTGAACCTGCAAGCAGGCCCAGGGATGCGAGCTGCTTTAGAGATGATTCTGAGGCAGAAATGGAGAGATTCGTGGTGGGCCCTAGGGGTGGGATGATACCCTTGTGCTTAGAACTGTCCAGCACATCCCTGACTGAAATAGAAAGTGGGCCAGCAGGATGAGACGCAGGACGCCAAGCCTCTGTGGCACTGATCCACCCCAAACCCAGCCTTCCACCTCATGCCCAGCCTTCTGCTGAAGACACGCTAGAAATGGAGCAAAGGGAGCAACTTCTTAAAGCAAAGGGCCTCACAGCACTGTGGCCTTGCCTTTACTCTGCCCACAGGGTATAGGGCTGCTTTTCATACCAAGTCAAATGAGGACGTTAAAAAAGAGCTCCGCCCAGTGCCTAGGGGAAGGCTGCAGTGTTGGGGGGAGAGGGCTGGGAGACGAGGCCTTAAATCTCATTGCCATCAGGCATCCTTTTCCTCACCAAGAGAAGGGCCCAGGCTTATGTCTGTTTCCAACAGAAAAGAGAATGTTTCTGACTTTTAATACGTATGCCTATGTGCCACGTCGCTTCAGTAGTGTCCTGCTCATTGTGACCCCATGGACTACTGAAGAGGAAAAGTTAAAATTTTACATAACCTCCTGCTCCTTCTGCCTCTGTAACTCAGCTTGCTCCTTACAAAGTCGGGATCACGTAGGTCACATAGTCTCAGAAAGTGGGGGCTTACAATACTAGGAATGGAACTGATCTCACTCACCCTTGTCCTGCTGTTTGCAATTCCCCAGCCCCTGCAAACCTACTTAATCATGCCTGCCTATGTAAAGGTCAGGCNTACAAAGTCGGGATCACGTAGGTCACATAGTCTCAGAAAGTGGGGGCTTACAATACTAGGAATGGAACTGATCTCACTCACCCTTGTCCTGCTGTTTGCAATTCCCCAGCCCCTGCAAACCTACTTAATCATGCCTGCCTATGTAAAGGTCAGGCATCACCCTCCCCATCTTGACTGCTGTTCCCACACACGTGAAACCCCTTAGTTTAAACCAGCCTATTAGCAGCTAGTGTTGCCCACTATGGCTTGTCTATAAAAACCCTGTAACCTGTTTGCTCAGGGCTCAGAGCTTGGAGTGTTAACTCCTCTGGGCCCACCAGCATAATAAATCTGAGTTCTCCAACTCTCTGAGTATGGTGCTTGGTTTCTTGAGTACTGGTTTCTGCAACACTATAGCTTGCCAGGCTCCTCTGTCCATGGGATTCTCCCGGCAAGAATACTGCAGGGGGTTGCCATGCCCCCCTCCAGGGGATCTTCCAAACCCAGGGATCAAACCCAAGTCTATTATGTCTCAGCATCTCCCATGTCTCCTGCATTTCAGGTGGTTCGTTACTGCTGAGCCACTAGGGAAGCCCAAATCTTAATATACACCTCTTTAAACTTGATTTTCTTTTCACCTGGAGTCAGTGAGCTAGCTGGAGTAGTCTAGGGTACAGAGCAAGGAGAGGCGAATACAGTCATGAGATCAAAGTGCCTTCTACAATTAATGCAGCAAGGTTACCTATGTTCCCACTGGCCTGGGAGATGCACTGAATGATGGACCAGGATGCTCTTGGAAGGATATTTCCCCAGACTGTGGCCTGCAAGAAGAGGAACCTGAGGGCTGTGTTGCATGAACCACAGGGTTTGGCGAGATGGGGGTTGGTGGGAGCAGTCTGCCACAGAGTGTGTTTTCAAGGCTGATGGGAGAGGTCAGCCCTGTCGCTAGCTGTCCCCACAAATGCCTGCTCCCTCTTGATGGACACATGGCTGCCAAGCTACAGACTGTATTTCCCGGCCTCTCCCACTCAAAGTAACTGCATTACTAAGATGTCATCAATGTGATGTTAGCAAAAACTTCTGCCTCACTTGCCCAAATATCTGTCCTGGATCCGCCTCTTTCCCTTCCTCTCTACCTGAAAATAGACGTGCTCAAGGCAACTTTTTGATCCTGCAGACCAGGTAACGCCCAAGGTGATGGTGAAACAGAAAGATGGAAGGAAATCAGGTGACCTTGTGAGGCAAAGCTAGACTCCTAACTGAGACAGTAATAAATCTGCCTTATTTAAGCCAGGATTTCTTAGCATTTTTTTTTCACTATTGCCCCCTTAAAGAGAAAAAATAAATATAATTTGAGTAATTAAATGTTTAATTTAACTTCTTCCTAACAAGAGAGATGAAATGCTAAGAAATATGATTTTATTGAGCTTTGGAAGGCCACAAATCATTTCAATAGCTAAGGATATTTTTCACCCCTCTTTCCTCCCAGATCAATTTTCACCACTACTGAGAACACATGTTTTCAGCTATTAAATGCCTGGTCTCTTGTTCCAGCAGCTCACCTCTGCCGTCACAGACACAGTGAGGGAACTGAGTAAGACAGAGCCCCTTCCGGCTCCTCCCACAAGCTCACTGTTTCTAGCCAATGACAGAAGTGTTGCCACAGTAAAGGTCATTAAAGAACTGAGTGAAAAAATAAACACAGATAAAATAGGGAAGTAGAATGGGCATTGCGGACTGAATGTTTTTGTCCCCCCAAAATCCATATGTTGAAGCCCTCACCCTAAATATTACTTTTGTGGAGACGGGACATGTAGGGTAGTGATAAAAGTCAAATGAGGTTATGAGGACAAGGCCCTCGAATAGCAGGGCTGAAATAGCAAGGCTGGACAACACAGGCGCGGGCTGTCTCCACCACGCGGGAACACAGCAGGAAGGCAGTCTGCAGAGGGGGGAGATAGCCATGGGGTGCAGGGCTCCAGCCTCCAGAGAACACGTCTCCTCTGTGCAGCCAAGGGTCTAACACCCTGGGCATGGCCACATCTCCCCTTGTCTCTCCTTTCCCTGACCCACCTGGAGGAGCCAGAGTGAGGGGCAGGGCACCAGGGAATGTGAACCAGGAGTTTATCAAAACACACGAGGCCCAGCTTCCCTTAGGCGAAAGAGGGCTGGGGAAACTTTCAGTTGAATAAGGAAATGTTTCAATTTAAACTAAACTGGACATTTTAAAACTTAAAAAAGAATTTAAAGCTGAGTGCTTCATACAAGGTGTCACCCAGAGTGGCTTACCCACTGTCAATGTTGTTGCTGTTCAGTGGCTAAGTCATATCCGACTCTTTGTGACCCGATGGACTGGCACAAAAATAAAGCCATTTCTTAATTGTGCTCTAGAGCTTTCCTGGTGGCTCAGTGATAAAGAATCCACCTGCCAATGCAGGAGACACAGGTTCAATCCCTGAGTTGGGAAGATTCCCTAGAAGAGGAAATGGCAATCCAGTATTCTTGCCTGGAGAATCCCATGGACAGAGGAGCCTGGCAGGCTACAGTCNCTGGTGGCTCAGTGATAAAGAATCCACCTGCCAATGCAGGAGACACAGGTTCAATCCCTGAGTTGGGAAGATTCCCTAGAAGAGGAAATGGCAATCCAGTATTCTTGCCTGGAGAATCCCATGGACAGAGGAGCCTGGCAGGCTACAGTCCATGGGGTCATGACTTAGCAACTAAGCATGCACAGTTGTGCTCTACAGAGTTCAGTGCATAGAGTAAACCTCGTTATTGAATACCCAATAAGGGAAGTAGATACTGCAAACACAGAAGGCCAAATAAAATTCCTTCTAAACACTGGTCTTCAGTTACCAAGCCTAGCCAATCCAATTCTGGCTGCCTGTAGCTTACTTTAAGTACAACTTTTACTTCACTTCCTAGATACTGATTAGGATTCTAAAGTATGTTCATGAAGCCAAATGATTTAATAGATCAATGACCACTTTGTAACTTATTCTAAAAAGATTAGAACCTTTGTCACAGGGGTTGTCCATTCTCCTAGCCAGAGAGTGTCATTCAATAATTAACTAATGAGATTTTCTATGAATAATAAAGAAAGCTTAGCATCTATTCTTCTTTATCTATTGAAGTCTGAACACCACAAAGTGATAGAATTATGGGTGACATCCTTTTGAATAATAACAATATTTTTCAAACAATGGCAGAGTTTTTTGCTTACTTTTTATACAGCACTTTTATTTTGATAAAGCTTCAACACACTGTTGTGAAAGTTTTCCAAATTGCAGAGGCAGAGAGCGNGATAGAATTATGGGTGACATCCTTTTGAATAATAACAATATTTTTCAAACAATGGCAGAGTTTTTTGCTTACTTTTTATACAGCACTTTTATTTTGATAAAGCTTCAACACACTGTTGTGAAAGTTTTCCAAATTGCAGAGGCAGAGAGCGTTGCTTTATAAAATGTAGTTTTAAAGCACTTTGTTGTAAGGCACTTAGTGACTTCTTATCACTGCCCTTAGTCACAGAATCGGGCGTGTTTTCCCCCACTTAACATTTCCCACTGAAATTTAGTGGCAATATCTTCCTGTGGAGAGGAGAGTGTGAGAGGTCAGGAAACACCAAAGGAAGTTCTCAGCTGCTTCTTCCTCAGGCCTTTGAACCTAAAGGCCTAAGAGCAAGGCGTCTCCAGTTTTAAATGCCAGCATAGAAAGCAAGGAAGGACAACCACTTTCTTAATAAAGGTCTCGAAAAGCCAAACACCCAAACTCAGAAATGTCACCTATGAAAGCACGTGGATTTCAAAAGCCCCCAGAGAGAGTTAACAAGGGAAAGATAAAGTGAAGACCCACCCACTTCCACTCACCTCGGGCTTCCATCCCCTCGGTCCTCGCGTCAGCTCCTTCCCCACCCTGAGCACTTCTCTCCCCAGGATGGACGGCGGCCCTTCCATCTCCCTCCTCTCCCCGCCAGAGGAGACCCGCTTCCCCTCTCACCCAGCTGCCCAGGCCCTCTCCTCCATCACACGGGGCAGTGGTGGGAACGAGCCCGCAGCCTCGGGAGGGAGCAGTCGTGAGCTCCTCAGGACCTGAGTGCAGTCTTACTTCACCGTAGCCCGGCACAGCAAGCAGGAGGGACACTGTCTGTTTCGTTTCCTTTTAGTTGTGCTTGAATTGAGTCTCTGGATGAAGATGAGGAAAAGAACACTGGTATTCTCCCAGTGACAGACCAGTCTCACAATCTGGGTCCTAGATGTTCGTCGCCAGACCTCTGGAGAAGGGTTAAATCTCAAACCTTTTCTCTCTCCCCCACTTGCTGCCTGGCTGGCTGCCCCAATGCCCCCTCTTCAGCCTCTGGTGGACAGCAAGGGCCACCGAACAGGGCGGAAGCCGAGCAGTCCCAAGCCAATGACAACCGCTTTCTCAAGAGTCTCTCTGCACAGCTAGATGCCACAGAAGCTCTCTTGGGTCACTAGACAGACCTGCCGTGCCCAGACTAACAGCCTTCCAAGAAGCTCTCATTTAGATGAATGAAGTCATGTGTAAGCGACATGAAAAAGAAAGAGGGGATAAAACGTGCTGTCTCAGCCCTTTCGGTGAGGTCTGGTCTACACCAACAGTCAGCCTCGTCCAGTGCTTGCTGCCCTTACTTGGATAAGTTGTTATCCTTCCCTGGAAAGTACTAGAAGTTTCTGTGGCCCATAGCCATTCATTACCAGGAAGAAAAATCACCTCTCATGTGAGGCTCTTTTTTTTTTTTTTTTTCATCATGGTCCATTGGCCATGACTGATGCTGCTTTAAGTAAAGCAGTTAAATCTGCTTAACCTCAGAGAGCCGCACACACAGAAGGTGCCAGCTGTGGGTCAGATAACATTCAGAGGAGGCAGAGCAGAGGCAGGTGAGCAGAGGCATCCTGCCACATCCCACCCCCACCTTCCTAGTACCTAAAGGTGCAAGACTCCACCCAGGGTACAGGGTGTTATAACCCTCATAACAAAAATGCCCAAGAGATAAGATCAGAGCTCTCATATACCACGAACAGTGCAGAACACCACTGACATGAATCCAGCTTTTAGATTAAGGCCAGTCCAAAGGACAAATATATCATAAACAATAAATATCTGCTTTGGGCTTCCTGGCTATCTATTTTACATATAGTAATGTATAGGCTTCAATGCTACTCTTTCAAATCTTCCCACCCTCTCAGGATAGGATGGGGAGGGAGGTGGGAGGGAGGTTCAGGAGGATGGGGACACATATATGTTTATGGCCAACTCCTACTGGTGTATGGCAAANATAGTAATGTATAGGCTTCAATGCTACTCTTTCAAATCTTCCCACCCTCTCAGGATAGGATGGGGAGGGAGGTGGGAGGGAGGTTCAGGAGGATGGGGACACATATATGTTTATGGCCAACTCCTACTGGTGTATGGCAAAAACCATCACAATATTGAAAAGTAATTATCTTCCAATTAACATTTCAAAAATAAATAATAAACAATTATAATAATAAACACCTCATCTTGTATTTCACTTACCAGATCTCTCATTAAAACATTTCTTTAAATATCTAACAGTATCATTTTATCCTTCAATTCCTTTTTCAGTCCTGTTCCAATTATTCTTACGATAATTATAGAATAAGATTTACTATTTCTCTCAGCAACTATATTCTTTTAACCATCAAGCTTTTAATGTGAAGCATTCTGTGAGTTTTATCTTAAGATAATAGCTTATAACAAAGTCACCATTTCTCTCAACATACTTAACTCCATGTGAAGATGGGACCAATGAAAAGAGGAATACTGTTTGCAATGTATAACATTTTACAATTCTTACATTATGAGCCGGCCCCAGGCTTCCGCCTTTAGTCCTTTTGTAAAGACTGCGATAATTGTGGCATGTGAAAGGAAAAAAAAACAAAAGGGAGATTTTCTTAAAAATAAGCTCAAGATGCATGAAGTAAACAATTTAAAAAGCCCATAAGTAGACAGCTAGCTAATAGTTATTACATTCAATAATCTAGTGTGATATGCGTGACAGTTTTGACCTCCAAAATAATTTAACGCCTTATGAGATTAAAGGCAGAACATTAATTTTTCCCTCTGGTTGTCAAGTCAACCCAGAGACCCATCAAATCCATTTAAATAAAGCCTGCATCATGTAATAATATTAAAGGGAATAAAATATTAATATGGGCGTGTGCTAGAACACTGACCAAAGAGTGGTAGTGAGGTGCCTTTAATTTATGACCCTGACAGTCTCTGTACTGAAGCTAGGAGTTAAAGCAACATCTAAGAACTATTTTTCATGCTAGAAGATGAGCCCATTTCAGAAAGATCATGGGTCATTCAAATGCTGAGAAGTTTTAGTGTCGCCAAGAAAAGAAACTCATGAGCTCCATTCTAATTGTATTAATTTGAAGAGACAATGCAAATGCCAAGACTCAGTTGCAATAAAAATTAAAATTTGAAGAAGAAAGGGAAATTTAATTCATTAAGTGAGGCTTGATCATAGAGTTTTTTCCCCATCAGAAGTTTATCTAAATTAATGTATTATTTACATACAACAGGCTTGATCAGCGCTTCTATCAAACATGCTCTGGATTTTTCTCTGAAGACAATGATTTTCTGATTTGTTTCCCAGTGAGTTTGCTCTCTGGTAAGTGGAGATTTTCAGTACATACCCTTAAATACTATATTCCTATTCTGAAGACGATGTCCTTATAAGAATCACATTTATTCCATTTAGAGATTTTAGAGAGAGGAGGGTGGAGGTTATAGAGATAAACAGGGTGAGAAACCTGTACGCAAGGCAAGCTTTATTGTGCTCAATTAGTTGTTTTACAGATGTGAACATTGAGTAGTCATGTCTCATTTTACTAAATGAGAAATTTGTATAGTTTTCTATGCTTTGTTTAAAATGTACTTTAAACACACCAAACACACTCTTTCCTGCTAATTCCATTATTTCTTCAGTTGTCACAGCAAGTTGGAAACCAGAGGTTGTGATCTGGCCTCCCACCATCTATTCCACAGGGCAGCGCCCCTCCCTTTCAGCACAGCTTCCACCGGCTTCAAGGAATCCTTTCTGTGAGGGAACCAGGCCTAAAACCCTGGGAGAAACAGAAATCTAGCCACAGGAAGAGAACCCTTTAAGATGCTAATCAAAGCACTGAATTCTCCAAACCAAGCGACTGCTCAGGAACAATCAGATCAGAACCACTTCCCTTCGTGTGGAAAGTGCAGGACAGCAGAGCATAGCCTCCTGGCAGGGATGTAAACACACTGAGGCCCTGCAGACCCCAGGCTAACCTCAGTCACTGGGTACGAGCAACGTGGACGGACCTGGAGATGGCCATACTGAGTGAAATAAGCCAGACAGATCAAAACAAATACCCTATGATAGCACTTATATGTGGAATCCAGAAATGATACAAATGAACTTATTTACAAAACAGAAATAGACCCGCAGACATAGAAAACAAACTTATGGTCACCAAAGAGGGAAAGGAGGGAATAAATTAGGAGTTTGGGATTAGCAGATAGAAACTACTATATATATAAAATAAACAACAAGGACATACTGTATAACACAGAGTTTGGTTGCTAAGTCATATCCGACTCTTTTGTGTCCCCAGGCACTGTAGCCTGCCAGGCTCCTCTGTCCATGGGATTCTCCAGGCAAGAATAGTGGAATGGGTTGCTATCTCCTTCTCCAGGGCATCTTCCCAACTCAGGGATCCAACCCCTTTCTTGGGCATCTCCTGCATTGGCAGGTAGATTCTTTATCCCTGAGTTACCAGGGAGCCCACAGCACAGAGAACTATATTCAATATCTTCTCATAAACTATAATGGAAAAGAATATGAAAAAAAATTTTACATGCATATATAACTGAATCACTTTTCTGTACAGCTGAAATCAACAGCACTGTATATCAACTATACATAATAAATCAGCTATATATAAAATTGAAAATTTTTAAAAACTTAAATTAACTGTTTAAAAAAAGACCTAGGTGGGAGGAATGGTGTTACGGTCACTGGCTACGGTGACCAGGGAATTACGTCAAAAATAAATAAAAGCAATGGACACCAGCCCAAGGTCTCAACATGGTTATCATCTTTCAGGGCAGACCAGTCAACTTCCTCATCCAGAAGTTAACTACTTCTATTAGTATTTTAATTGCTGCAGAATGCACTTCTTGAACTAAGTAAAGCTACATCTACAATATTGTAGTGGGTTTGCTAATTAAACACAATGTGAAGGACACCCAGCATCACGTTCTCCTTTGCTGTGGATCTGGGACTCAGGAGAAATGTCATTATCGCCCTAAGTATTCCTCATACACTACATGGCGACAGTAACAATCCTCTGTGGGGTGTTACTCTTCATCAAATTTCCCTAAGAGAAGTCACAATTTATGCAAGAAAAAAGATGATAAAAGACATATTGAGTTTGAATTATTTACCCAGCAAAAAGCAGGAAATCAGAGAACAATGCAAAAAGTGTCTTGAAAGGTCATGAATTTGTCTCCAGGAGCAAGGGCAGGGTCTGAGAAGTGTGTGTGACCATCCCTCCGGGCTCACGTCTGGAGTTACCAGGTTTGAGTGCATGCTGCAGCCTCCCTTACAAACCTCCAGCCAGTACTGACAACAGCTCAGAAAGTCCTTTTAGCATCAGAAAGGCCTAAGGGAAACTACATTCGAAATGCCAATTGTTGGAGGTGCTTTCCAGGAGATGCCCCACCAGTCAGCTAACTCTCATAAAGATCTGAGCACAGACCTCCCCTGTGAGAAGGCACAGGCATCCCTTGTGGGGGCCCTGGGTCAGAGGGCCCTGTCGTCCAAGCCTGAAAGGGGCTGAGTGGCCAAACTAAACAGAGGATGCTAGTTATATTTGAAGTTCAAATAGATGATAAATCATTTTTTAGTATCAGTGTGTCTGAAGTATTTCATGGGACATATTTAGACTAAAAATTATTTGTTTATCTGAAATTCAAAGTTACCTGAGAATCCTGTATTTTTACTTGCTTAATCTGGTACTCCTAGGAGGGAACAATAATGACAAAGGAAAAAAATCAGAAAAAGCTGCAGGCTTAGAGCAGCTAAAAAGGAGTAACACCATTCAGGGTGGCCTATCTCTGCTAAGAACTGAACTCACGAAAGACATATGTGTGTGTGTGTGNGCTGTGCACTGTTTTCTCTCCTGCTGGGCTTATCTGCTGGGAGGCGGGCAGCGTGTGACCGATGTTTTCACCTGGCTGCTTCTGAACTTTGACCCACTGTTGCAACAGGGGTCACGGCAGAAAGGGCAGGCCCCAGGCCCCCCGCTCAGCTCACCTGCCTGCAGGCCAGGCGTCAGCGGCGTGCTCCGAGCTGGTGAGGGGTGTCGGCGCCGCCCTGGCTGGCTTTGGCGCATGGAAATGGTGTGATGCAGAGGGAAGCGGCGTCTCCCCGGAGAGGCGAGTGTGGCCCAGCGGGAGCGAGGCTTCTGCCATCAGGGCGTCCGCGCTCTGGAGGGACTCTCTGGGCCTTTCACCCCTTCTACTTACCCATCCAGTCTGTCCATGTGTTCTGGGTCACGCACTCTTCAGGTTAAAAAAATATTTTTTGGTTTTATTTTTTTTAAAAAGCATTTTTAATTTTATATTTGAATATGTCTGATTAATGGGTTTTCCAGGTGGCTTAGTAGTAAAGAATCTACCTGCCCAGGTAAGGCTCTCAGGAGACATGGGTTCGATCCCTGGTCAGGAAGATCCCCTGGAGGAGGGAATGGCAAGCCATTCCAGTACTCTTGCCTGGAGAATCCCATGGACGGAGGAGCGGGCTAAATCCCATGCGGTTGCAAACAGTCAGACCCGACTGAAGGACTAACCACGCACACACACGTGTAGCTGGTTAACAGTGTAGTGATGGTTTCAGGTGCGCAGCAAAGGGATTCAGCCGCTCACCTACATGGATTTGTTCTCCCCCAAACTCCCCTTCCATCCAGTCTGCCATGCACTCTTTAGCTTTTGCCCGAGTGCTGGGCCCTGGCTGATTTTGCTTCTTGTCCGACTTGCTGATTTAATAACGGCATGAATCAGAAGGCGAGATCAGCTTGCACCCATAGGCCGCACCCGGGTGTGTTTCAGCTCAGCAGAAGCAGTGGAGTCTCAGCCTCTGTTTCAGGGCTGAGGCCCGAGCTGGATTCGTTCTGGCTGTGTGCTGCCTTCGTGCCTCCCCCTGCCCCCCGCCCTTACCCTGGCCACGTGCCCATCCCCCACGACTGACAGGTCAGGGTGGAGAGTGGCCTTAGAAGTGAGGTTTCAAAGCTCCTTCGGGGCGGGAGTGTCAGAGCTGAGAGGATGGGTGTGTTCATGCCAGCGTCCCCAGGGCAGTCAGCCTGGCCGTGATCTGGGGGCTTTAAAGCATCTGGAGAAGCAGGAGGGCAGACCCCCCACCTTGGGCGTGAGTGCTTCCATTCAGAATAATGTGATTTTACATCGATAGGTCCCCCACGCTCTCCTGTTATTTCCACGTGTGCCAAGTTTATAAAGTTGTCAGTTTCCATAACCTCAAGTGCACGCAGCCTTTTCATTTTCTTTAATTCAGTTTGCAGAAGGTGCACGGGAGCAGTAAGAAAGGCGCCTGGTGCCCAGCTTCTCCATCCTTGTCAGAGATCCGCTGACGCACCTGACGTAAAGCCAGCCTCGGGTCCTTTCCCCGGGGCAGGCTGGGCTAGGGCCGAGGGTCGGGGCTGAGCAGACTGGACTTCGCTTCTGGAACCCGCAGGAGCTAGCAAGAGGGACTCAGCCTTCTGCAGACACGTTGCAATCCAGGAGACGTTTGTTAACCCTTTCTAGTTTGCGCCAGGGAGCTTTTTTGTAAATCTTCCTTCCACAGCACCCACCTCCCTTTTGTGGGAGCTGACATGATTGGGGAAAATTGGATAAACCTTTGGAGATGCAGAAGGTAGAGGGGGCCACAGAGGGCCAATCAAAGGATGCTTTGGGAACTTCCTTCTTGCTCCCTCTGATTGAGACGCAAAACCAGCTCCCCACACACCGCCCCCTGCTTTGCTCAGCATGGAGCCAGTCCACCAGCCTGCCAGGAGAAACGTGGCTGCCCCCGAGGCAGTGAGTCAGCATCCTACCTGCTTTGGAGGCCCCGTGAACCCGCAAGGGTGCTCATCCCCCTGGGTTAATATTAACTGTCCAGGCAGGCCCCAGGCAAACCCAGGAAGTGGGGCGTGGCGACCCAGGGCCAGAGGCTGGAGAAGCCGGGAGCCCAGAGTCCTCTTAACCTGGCCCTTCAGCTCACTCAGCTTCCCTCTCCTGAGATTCATTTTCTCCTTCCCTGCTTCCAGGTGTTTGAGTAAAATGCCGCCATTGGCCTGACCCATGCTGGGGAGGGGCCTAAGAGCCACGGTGCATTTGTCAGTTTCCAGAAGGGCTTGGCACAGGGGCCTCTGCTCTGTTATGTGGCAGCCTGGAGGGAGGGGGTTTTTAGGGGAGAATGGATACATGGACTTCCCGGTGGCCCAGAGGTAAAAGAAAAAGCAGGAGACGCGGGTTTGAGCCCTAGGTCGGGAAGATTCCCTGGAGGAGGAGATAGCAGCCCGCTCCAGTCTCCTTGCCTGGGAAATCCCATGGACGGAGGAGCCTGGCGGGCTACAGTCCAGGGGCTGCAGAAGTCGGACACGACTGAGCGACCCAGCGCAGCACAGCGCTTACGTGTGGCTGGCTCCCTTTGCGGTTCACCTGAAACTCATAACGTTAACAGGCTGTAACCCAGTACAAAACAGCTAGTTTAAAAAAAAAGGAAGGGCTTTGGGTCAGAGCTGGGTGAGAGGTCAAGGTCCATGGCTGATGGCTCAGAGGCCTCGCGAGGGCTCTTCTCTGAGCCTCAGATGAGGAAAACCCACTTCACCGCATGTACAGCAGTGCCCCAGGAATATGGGCAGCTGGTACCTTCCTCTCAGGAGGCTGTACCCTTGCCTCCTTCTCCAAGGTCTGGCCTTCT
Organism: Neotragus pygmaeus; assembly: GCA_006410875.1. Classification (NCBI taxonomy): domain Eukaryota; kingdom Metazoa; phylum Chordata; class Mammalia; order Artiodactyla; family Bovidae; genus Neotragus; species Neotragus pygmaeus. Next base: position 178,659 of record SJYV01048397.1, on the reverse strand, counting down.
TGCCACTTTGACCTAGCAGGGGACCTTCTTAACAATTCTGCTGTGAAAGCTGTAGGCGGATTTTACACCCGGTAGTGAGTGGCTGGGTTCCCTTCCCTAGATGGGTTGGAGGGGAGGGTGGCCGTGTGCACAGAGGTCGGGGGCCACCCTGGGGTGCCGTGCCGGCGGCACTCAGCCACCACCGGTGTTGCAGGCTCTGCAGAGGGTCGATTCCCCTGTAGAAGGGTTTTCCTTGGCCAGCCCACACCCCGTCACTGGGCCCGCAATGTCTTGACTCTGCCATNCACAGAGGTCGGGGGCCACCCTGGGGTGCCGTGCCGGCGGCACTCAGCCACCACCGGTGTTGCAGGCTCTGCAGAGGGTCGATTCCCCTGTAGAAGGGTTTTCCTTGGCCAGCCCACACCCCGTCACTGGGCCCGCAATGTCTTGACTCTGCCATTTGGAAAAGTGAATTCTGGTGGCCGTGAGCGAGTTCTGGAGATTTGGGGGAAAGGGTGCTGAAGGGGGCTGGGTGGGGTCACAGCTCCTGTCCTTGGAGGCTTATTGCCAGCCGACAGATAGCAGACTTGGCCCACATGACTCATGAGGGTGGCTTAACTCCTTCCGGGATTGTTCATGGCCAGTTCCCGGGAAACTGGGGGGAAAACAAGGAGAAAGAGGAAGGTTTGTTTGTTTGCTTGACAAATATTTACCGAGCTCCTTGACGTGACAGCCTGTTCTCGGCCTCGGAAGATGCACAGCTCCATGCAAGACCGGCAAGTTGAGAGAAGACAAGAGATAGATTAGGCATCTAAAGGAACAAACGAGAATCCGCGAGCAGCCAGCGCCCTGGAGACAGAGAACCAGGGGGTGGCTCTTAAATGTGAGACCCCATCACACTCACGCAGGGGTGGGATGGCAGTTAGAACACAGATGGCCTGCACCCTCCCCCCAACCCCCGGCAGCGTTTCTGGTTCAGTGTGTCCAGGGAGGGCCCAGATAATTTGCCTTCCTCACAAGATCTCAGGTGATGCCATTGATCCTGGTCCCTGGACCATACTTTGAGAGCGACTGAGTAGGGTCTCAGGATAAGGTGGTGGGTGGGGGCAAGTTTAGAAAACCACTCAGGAAGGGTCAAGGATGTTGGGGCTGTGCGCTTTCTGATGGCTGAAGTGGCAGGGTGGAGGCTGTATGCTATTTGCAGTTCTTTTTGGAACGGACAGCTGCAAAGAAAGGAAAACAGAGTGTACCTCTCATCTCTCTCTCTCTCCACTTTTGTCCCTATTCAGATGAGCATTTGGAATCTCTTTATTCTGTGGAGCTGGCCATCTAGCTGGCCTCAAGGCATGATGCTACTTTGTGGCCTAGAATATTCCCATCTATTTGTTAGTTCTCACGAAACAGCAGTTTAAAGCCGATCTGAGTCTAACAATTTCAGGAACATTCCTGATACCAAAGGGAAGGAGGTCCTCGTTCGGGTTGTAACCAGCTCCAGGGCTCCCTGGGTCCTGTCTCCTCAGGACACCATTGGGTAGTGGTGTGTGTATGTGTGTGTATTTTCTTTTTTAAAGTTATTGAAATATAGTTGATTTATATGCGTTAATTTCTGCTGTACAGCCAAGCGATTCAGATACGTACACACATACATATATTATTCTTTTCTCTTATGGTTTATCACAGAGTAGTGAATATAGTTCCCTGTGCTATATAATTGTTGCTGTTGTTGTTTAATTAAGTCATGTCTGACTGTTTGCAACCCCATGGATTGTAGCCTGCTCGGCTCCTCTGTCCATGGGGTTCTCCTGGCAAGAATACTAGAGTGGGTTGCCATTTCCTTCTGTGTGTGTGTTTATATATTTCTTTAATTTATTTATTTGGCTGCACCATATCAAGCTGTGGCATGTGGGATCTAGTTTTCTGACCGGGGATGGAGCCCGGGTCCCCTGCTTTGGGAGGACAGAGTCTTAGCCACTGGACCACCAGGGAAGTCTGGTAGTTGTTTTTTTGTAAAATAAAGATAACAAGCATCACAGATTAAAAGATTATAATTGACCTGAAGACAGAAGATATAACTTCTTTTCATCCTCAGAGTCTTGTAGCAAGCCTGCCCTAACAGTAAGCCATGTACGCTTGTTGATTGCAAATATTCAATCAATGATTTATTCACAACCAGGCACTATGCTAGGTGCTGGGAGTATAAAAACAAAGGCAGACCTGGCCCCTGCTCTCACGGAGTTCACGGTCTAGGTCAGGGATACAGACTAATTAGCAGTCTTCCCTGATGGCTCAGACTGTAAAGATTCTGTCTGCAATGGGGGAGACCCAGGTTTGATCCTGGGAGTTGAGAAGATCCTGGGAGTCGAGAAGATCCCCTGGAGAAGGAATGGCTACCCACTCCAGTATTCTTGGGCTTCCCTGGTGGCTCAGCTGGTAAAGACTCCACCTGCAATGAGGTGGGGTGGAGGAGGGGGGAGGTTTGATCCTGGGAGTTGAGAAGATCCCCTGGAGAAGGGAATGGCTACCCAATCCAGTATTCTTGCCTGGAGAATTCCATGGAGGGGGAGCCTCATGGGGTCACAAAGAGTAGGATATGAATAAGTGACTAGCACTTTCACCCCACACGACCGTGTAGGGGGCTGCCTTAAAGTCCACACTAGAAGTGAGACCACTATGGAAATGTATGGTCTAGGGAGGTCGGGAGGGCTTTCTGGAAGAAGCAGCAGATAACATGGAGGATGAGTGGGTTGGATAAGCAGGAGTGTGCATCTGCTCTGGCCCGGGGGTGGGAGGCACATTCCTTGACTGGCATCAGCTCAGGACAGCTGGAGCTGAGAACTGGGGCGCGATCCTGAAGGGCCCAGTAGCGAGGGCACATGGAGGATGCATCTTAGGGGCCCCAGTGGCTTGTTGCCATTTACACCAAGCACAAAGGGCCTGCCTTACGTACCCAGTGGGAATCAGTCAAGTACCCGGGGTGGGGAAACTCTCGGCGGTGCTGGCTAGACTCTGCTTTGAGTTGGCTGGGTTTGAAGGCCCTGGTTCCCAGCCTCCACTTCCTCCCACCTGTTGGACGGGGAGGGCTGGGCAAACCTGTTTGGCTGAAGGAAGAGCTTGTTGAACTCTGCACCTTCAAAGAGCCTTCTTGGAACAGAAGTGACAACTCTATTATAATGTGGTTTGGGGGTGAAAGATCGTGTCCAAAATGGTTGCTGAAACATTAAAATATGATTTTTGTGCCCAGCGAGGTGTGGCTCACTTCCTGTGAGCTCTGTCTGCTCGTCTGGCGTGTAGGTCCTGGCTAATGACCCTGTGACCTGGGGCAAATCAGTTAGTCTTTCGGCACCCAACTTTTTATAGTTACAGAATGGAAGGTCAGGGGATGTTGCGTATAGGAATGAGACGGTGATCATGAAAACACTGGACTGTTTCTGGATAAGATCAGGAGCCCAGGACGTGAACTGTTAGGGGTGTTTAGTTTGGTTGATGTGGTCACCGCTTCTGCTGTGTGTCTGGGTGTCCTTAACAGTTAAGTATGCAGCCCAGAATCTGTATGTGGTTTATTCCCCTAAAAATACTTTCTCCTTGCTTTTATATAGACTTTCTCCTATTTTATTTATTCAGAGACTAGTATGTTCAGAAACTTCAGGTTAATCAAACATCCCCAATAGAAAGAGAAGGGGCCAGGTACAACTTTTCTAATTAATTTTTGATATGCTTGGAAAAGCTGTGGATTTGCAGTGAGAAGTTTGTGTTTTGTGTGAGAAATGTGCATCGTCTCAGAAACTCTTTGGATCCCTTGCTGTCCTTTCAGAAAAGGTGATTGAGATTCCCCAGGGCACCCCACTGCTGTCTCCAACAGGCTGCACCCCCTTTTGAAGAACTCGGGTCTTGTTCAGACTTGCAGATTGAATAACTCCCTCTGTCCCGATGGACTTGTTTTCTGGCCAGGCTTCCTTCTGCTGCAGCTGACCTGGATTTTCTCTCTTTCACTTGGGCTTTTTTTTTTTTTTTGACTCCAAGAAATACTGAGGTTCAGACGGGCATTACCTGGAGGGCAGAGGCACGCAGAATTTTCTAATTGTTCAGGATGTTCTATTTCTTGGGCTGGCTCCCACGTTTGTTTTGCCGGCATGAAAGGAACTCTCCACTCTGGACACGGAGACAGTCTTTTCTCAGGGCTTTTCTTTTTTCCAGGCCTGATTTTCTCCCATTTCTCTCCAGCATGTTGAAGATGATACGGACGGTGGAGGAAAGAGCTTTCACGTTAAAACGTGCGCCATGTGCTTGGTGCAAGAAAGCGGGAAGTTACTCACTCTAACAGGCTGATGCGAAATGCAAATTACAGTTCGTGGCTGAGCAAAGTAAACTCACTTTTTAAACCCTGAGGTCCAACCAGCAGATTCCTAAAGGGAAGCTAAGTGCCTTTAACGAGCTTTTGGATGAAGCACATTCTCGCCAATTCCTGCTCTTCTGTAGATGTCTTAAGGCAGCAAAAATGGAATTAGAGCTAAATTTCTATAGTCGCTCTCTTTTTTCCCTCTGATGGATGAAAATTAGAGTTTATCCAGTATCAGTTATCTATTGCATTTTTAAAATTTAATGACACTTTATTTAACCAAATATACATAAAATGTTGTCATTTAACATGTAATACATTTAAAATTATTGAAGCAATTTACATTTTTTTCTTACAAAATGTTGGAGACTCACTGTGACTTTCATAGTTATACATCGCAGTTTTGACCATCGGTATTTCAAATATTCAATAGCTGCTAGCCATCTGTGGCTACCTGTTCAACAGCAGAGCAGTTGTAGGTATAATTTCGGTTAAATATAAATATAGTTCCAGATTAACCACCTTAAGGATTTAAAGAAAGCAGAGTGATATTCCAGCATCTTCTCAGACTCTTAAGATCTCACTGATGGTAAGCTCCAGGAATAACAATGATCATCCACATTATTAGATATACCTCTCTATCAGCTTGAATTTAGGTTTAAGTAACACAAAGTAAAATCAAATTAATTTAAATAGGAAAAAGCATATGTTACAAAATTTTTTTAAAAGGTAACATTTGGTACATTTTTGTATTCTCTTAAAATCCAAACTTGGCTTCAAATGGAAGGGCATTACAAGTTCAATGTGTGTGTGTGTGTGTGTGTGTGTGCACATGCGCTCAGTTCCTCAGCTGTGTTTGACTCTTTGCAACCCCATGGACTGTAGCCTGCTCCTCTGCCCATGGAATTCTTCAGGCAAGAATACTGGAGTGGGTTGCCATTTCCTTCTCCAGGATTTTCCTGACCCAGGGATCGAACCTGCATCTCCTGCATCTTCTGCATTGAAGGCAGATTGACCCACTTGACCTACTGGGGACGCCCAGTAGAAACCATCTAATTCAGAGACTGCCTTCCTACCTACAACGTTTAAGAAAATCACACAGAGCATTCGGCTTGCAGGGGAGACAGAGAGTGAACCTTCTTTCAAGGAAAGGAAAAGCATAAAGGGGTCAGGAGAAGAGTTAGTCTTCAGGTCTAGTTAGAGGCCGAGCTGGGACTTCCCCATCCCAGACCTGAGCAGACGACAAAGCGTTTCTCAGAGCTGGGAGAGGACGGCAGGGAGCGATGACCACGTCTCATGCCCCGTACACGGCGGGAGGCTGAGCGGATGAATTCTCGATTCTCACGCAAAACAAGGAGGGAGGCAAGACGGGCCAGATCAGGAATGTTCCCGGGCTGCTGTCAGTACTGACCAGAGTAGCCTGCGGCTGCGCCTCCTTGCTCACCTCAGACAGGAATTTGGGAAAGTGAAGCAGAGTTATTATCTGAATACTTGTCTGCAGCTCTGGGAATGGAGGCCGCCCTGAACTCTGAGCCGATTCCAGATGCATCATCCCCCTTTCCTAGATCACGTGGCCACTTGAATCATTCCAGGGTTCAGTTCAGTTCATTTCGTTGCAACCCCATGGACTGCAGCATGCCAGGCCTCCCTGTCCATCACCAACACCTGGAGTTCACACAAACTCATGTCCATTGACTCAGTGATGCCATCCAACCATCTCATCCTTTGTCATCCCCTTCTCCTCCCCTCCTCAATCTTTTCCAGCATCAGGGTCTTTTCAAATGAGTCAGCTCTTTGCGTCAGGTGGCCAAAGTATTGGAGTTTCAGCTTCAACATCAGTGCTTCCAGTGAATACCCAGGACTGATCTCCTTTAGGGTGGACTGGTTGGATTCCAGGGTAATTACTTATTATCAGTACTTTTCTGCTCAGCACTGACGTTTCTCAGTTATAAGATGGAGCTTTTGATGATGCTGATGACAAGACAGTTTGTTTGCTTGAACTGGGATCCAAATAAGGTTTACACTGCAGGGTTGACTTACATGCCTGTCTTCTTTAATCTATTTCTTGTTGTTCAGTTAAGTCGTGTCTGACTCTCTGAAACCTCATGGGCTGCAGCACGCCCCACTTCCCTGTCCTTCACTATCTCCCAGAGTTTATTCAAACTCATGTCCAGAATCAGTGATACCATCCAACCATCTCATCTTCTGTCACCGCCTTCTCCTCCTGCCCTCAATATTTCCCATCGTCAGGGCCTTCTCCAAAGAGTCGGCTTTTCTCATCAGGAGGCCAAAGTGTTGGTGTTTAATCTATAGCTCCCCTTTTCCTTTTCTTCTTTGCCATTTTTCCATTTTTGCTTGTTTTTAAAGAAGCCAGGCCATTTTTCCTATAGAGTTTCCCATGGCCTTCATTGTGCTGATTAAAGCCCAGGGTGGAGTTTATCACCGGGCTGTGTCACCTGCATTTCTGAACCTCTGAGTTGGCAGCGAGATCTGACTTCATCCGAGTGTGATTTCGTTCGGCACAAAACCCCACCTGGAAGGGGTCTCATCACCTCTCTGACCTCAGCTCTGCCTTCCTGTTGCTCATGCTGTTTCTGCCCCCTGGTCGTGAACACTAGGCACGCTCTCTCCAAAGGGCACGCACAGCCCCCCCACCCAACTCTTGCCTCCTTCGAGTCTTGGCTCAAATGTCCTCTTCTTGATGAGGGCGGCCCTGGCACCTGTTAACTGCATGGAAACTTCGGCCAGCACTTCTGGTCACAGAGCTGCGCCCGACTCGTGGGCTGGTCCTTTCGTACGCGCTGGATGAGTTAAAGAAAGGGAACCACTTTCCTCCCATCTTCCTCTGCTTGTGATGCCGCTGGCAATCTCAGCGCACGTGTCCTAGGGCACCAGGGACCACTCTGTCCCAGGTGTGCTGCGTGCTGAATGCCGGGCTTATTTCAAGGTCACCACAGCATAGGGTAGGTCCTGCCATTATCATCCTCCTACACACGAGACTGGTGGGCATGGAGGTGCCCTGCCCAGGGCCTCCAAAGAAAGGCTTGTAGCTCCTGCTGCGAGGAATGCAGTCAGCAGAGCCTGCAGCCATCAGCTTCTTGTTCAAAGTCATGCGTACCCTGGGTTGTGTACACAGGTGGATCCCAGCAGCAGGACAAAAGCCTGGCCATCAAGCCCCAGCCCTGACCGACCAACATATGCTCCCCAAATCCCCATGGGATCAGCTCAGCCTTTGTCCAGGTTCAGCTTCTCTTTCTGCCCAAACTTGACTGCTTCACCCCCCTCTCTGTAGGTGTCAGTGTTCAGCACAAGCGTTCAGTCGTGTCCGACTCGTGGCGACCCCACGGACTGTAGCCCACCAGGCTCTTCTGTCCGTGGGATTTCCCAGGCAAGAGCATTGGAGTGGGTGCCATTTCCTTCTCCAGGGGGTCTTCCGGCCCCAGGGATGGATCCCGAGTCTAGCGCATTAACAGGTGGATTCTTTACCACTGCACCAGCTGGGCAGCCTAGTAAATGCTCTGCAAGCCAAGCTCCATCTCAGTATCTACATCCTGGAAACGCCAACGTGTGATGCCAAGGAAGCAGAATCTCAGAAAGTGAGCCAAGCTTCCCAGGGTCCCAGTGCAGTGCTGGCAGGGGAGGAATCTGATGGGGTTCTGGTCTCTCCGGTGGGATGTGCTGTTTCCAGAAGCACCTCATACCTCCCAGAACCCTGAATTTGGGAAAGTACCATCCACACCCTGCCTCTGCTCTGGGTTTCAGCTGCTTGGGTGAGGCAGCCTAGCCACATTTAACATGTCTCTGTAGGAAACTGGATTCTCGGTCACAGCTTGTGACCTACCCTGCAGTGTAAGAAGGCGAGCTGTATGTTTCCTATTCAGCAACTAGGAAAAGGTTCACGGAGGAGTCAGAGGAGGAGGAGGAGTGGGAGGAGGAGGCGGGACTGTGGAGGAGGACGTTCTCACAGTCGCAGGTGGGAACAGTACAACCATTTCAGAGTTTTGACAAAAACCCTTAAAAACAGCAGTCTTTGATTTCCTCACTGCAGTAAATTAATGTATGGGGAGCGGAAAGGAAAGAAAAAGATGGAAGGGGCCCGCAGTTCTTGTGAGCCCCTGCTTTTGTCCTTGGGGCTTTGGTGGCCTCAGGATCAAAAACCTCACTTTATCTCCTGGCCGCCGGGTAGGTCCCTCCCCTGTGTCCCAGAGGTTGGTTACTTACTTATCTTTTTATGTTAAACCACTGGCCGCACTTTGTAGGTTAGAGCGCATGGTGGTTAGATGGCATCACTGACTCAATGGACATGAATCTGAGCCAGCTCCAGGAGACAGTGGAGGACAGAGGGACCCGGGAAGCTGCAGACCATGAGGTCGCAAAGAGCTGGACACGACGCAGCAGCTGAACAACAGCCATCACTGCACTGATCTGCTTATGGTCTGTCTTCCCCTCTAGACTTTGGGGGCCCTTGGGTCGGGGCTCTGTCACGACCTCGTGTGTGTCTCTAGTGACCTTTTGTGTTCCGCTCTCCTTGCAGGGAGGTGGCACTGATGGCGTCCTCGGTGAGTAAAGTGACTGAAGGTTAAGTCGTGAGCAATGTCTTATCTTCCAGACCGGTGGTTCCTGCAGGCGATGGGCGTGCGTGGCAGGGAGGAGACGGTCACAGAGCCCTCACAGCGTCCCTAACTGACTCCTAGACCAACGAGCTTCTGATTCCTTTGTTCATCTATGGGATGGAGCCATTTCCTTAAGAAATAAAGGCTTACTTTATTTCACTTTGCAGATACTGTGATTTTTTTTTTTTAATTGAAGGTTTGTATCAACGCTGTGATGTCAGATGATGGTTAACTTTTTTTTTTTTAGCATTAAAATATTTTAAAAGTCTTTATTGAATTTGTAACAATGTTGCTTCTGCTTTACATTTTGATGGTTTGGCTGCGAGGTATGTGGGATCTCAGCCCCCTAACCAGGGATTGAACCGGTACCCCTTGCACTGGGAGGTGAGGACTTAATCACTGGATCACGAGGGAATAAAGTATTTTAAAGTCTGTACACTGGTTTTCTAGACATCAGGCTCTTGTGCACTTTATAGAGTACAAGTGGAGTGCAGACATAACTCACACACCTGGGAAACCAGATGTGTGACTTGTCCTTTCGAGACACCTGGTTTATTGTGCGGTCTGGAACCCAGCCTGCCGAGTCTGATAGGTCCGCCCGTGTGTGTTCTCCCGGTCCCGTCTGGCTCCTGCTTCCAGTCCAGGCAGAACTCCCGCCCAGCTCACTTCCACGGGAGGAAGAAGCTGTCTTCAGAGCCTCCGTCCAGGGCAGGTGTTCCCCAGGTGGGACCCAAACCACCCTGCCTTCTTTGGGCTCCTCCTTGATCTACTGTTCCCTGGAAACTGGAGGCCCTTTAGAAGAATCCTCTCTTGTTTACCCCAAAGCAGTGAACTCTTAACAACGAACCACATTTTGCAGAGTCCTCTGGCCCGGCCGAGGGTCTGAAGGCTGGGATGTGGCCGCAGAGGCGGTGGCAGAGCTGAGCTGGCTCAGCGAGGGCAGCGTCCCCTAACGAGGATGTGGAGGCTGGCTCGTCGCTGGCTCCAGAAGAACGGAGGGCGACAGCTGGGGAAAGGGCGTGATCAAGGGGAGGTTCGCCTCCAGAAGAGGGCTCAGTCCGCATGCAAGGTTAAAAATGCGCTCCCCAGGCGGCTCAGTGGTAAAGCATCTGCCTGCCAATGCAAGAGGGAAAACAGGAGATGAAGGTCTGATCCCTGGGTGGGGAAGATCTCCTGGAGAAGGAAATGGAAACCCGCTCCAGTATTCTTGTCTGAAAAATCCCACGGACGGAGGAACCGGGCGGGCTACAGTCCATGGGGCCACAAAGAGTTGGACATCACTGAGCAACTGAGCACAGGAGCACAAGCTTAAAACCTCATGTCCGTGAATATTTATCGAACTCCGGTCAAGGGAGAGCCACAGGGGACAGTGATGGGAGCCCAAGCGAAAAGCAAGTGGGGGTGGAGGCAGGAAGGCGGCTCAGTGGAGAAAGCGGAGGCAGGAGTCAGCAGAGGGGCAGTGAGGGTCCACTCTGGAGAGAGAGACGGGGCACGTGGTGTGGGAGCAAAATCCCCAGGGGACGACAGAATCCAGGTTCCAGAGCAGCAGTATGGTTGGCGGGTGGGGTGTGCTTCCCCGGGTTCCCCAGGGTCCGCATCCGAGGCACCTGGGGAATGAAAAATATACCGGTGCTGGGCCTTTTCCCAAGACAGTCTAACCTAATTGCCTGGAGTTGGCCCAAGGGCTTCTGATGAGCCAGCTGGTTAGGAACACGCGCTCTAGACTTCAAAAAGGGGGCAGTGCCTCTCCTGGGGGTGGGGAGGCGGAGGGGAAGGCTGGTGGGGACTTGCGGGTAGTAAGGCACGTTTTCCTAGTTCTTTCAATCACGCTCCTCACTCTCTGCCTGCAGACGGATCCCCTGTGGGTTTTGCTGAAGCGCAGATTCTGGTTAGCAGGGCTGGGCAGGGCCTAAGCCTCTGCATCTGTCACTCGCTCCTGGGGTGCCACCGCCGCAGGAGCCCGCTTCGGCTGCGCGCTCAGTCGTGTCTGACTCTGTGACCCCATGGACTCTAAACTGCCAGGCTCTTCTGCATGGAATTTTCCAAGCAAGAGTACTGGGGCGGGTTGCCATTTCCTCCTCCAGGGGATCTTTACGAACCAGGGATCGCACCCAGGTCTCCTGCGACTCCTCCATCGGAAGGTGGACTCTTTACCACTGAGCGGCTGGGAAGCCCACTGCTTTGGTTGGTAAGGCTTAACGTTGACAGAGGGTTTCACGTCGACCCACTTTTTTTGCGTGATCTGGTCTACGTGATGCAGGTCTTATGGTCCTGACTGCACAGGCAGCGGGAGGAGCAGGGGGTGGCCCCAGGCAGCGACGTCTGGTGGGCCTTGGCACGCCGAGCCACTTTCATCAGCTCGTGGATGAGAAACGGCTGCAGGTCAGGTCCTCTCACTGGCCTCAGAGGACAGCGCAGAGCTCAGGTCTTCCTGCTCTGGGGCCTGAGCCGGTCCTGGGAGCCGGCTCTGAGGACAGGCCTGGGTACGTGGCTCAGTGGAACGCGAGGGCCCACGGATGGACTGCAGTCCCTGGAGGCTGCTAGCTGAGTCAGCCGGGCTATTTCAGAAGGTGAAGTGTGGAGACCACGGTCAGTTGCTGCAAGTGATAGGGTTTGGTGGGGGGACACCCAGAGAAAGAGGGGAGGTGGGCGATGCTGCTACAGGCCTCTCAGGGATGGGAAGGATATTCAAGGTTGAGCGTTAGCCTGGCAACCAGCTCTTCTCCCTCTAGAGCTGGTGGTACCCGCCACTGAGGACCTTCCTCTCTCTTCCCTCTCGTCCCGCCGCTTCTTTACTCTCTTCCTGCTGCCTGGAGACTCCTTTTCTGCCATTACTTGTCTGGCTCCCTGCTTCCTGTGACCGACTCCTGTGACCATCTGTGTGCATTATATTCAAAAATCCTTAGCAGCAAAGGTCTAGTTTGAGGATGGGCCTGGAGTTGGGGTCACAGTGTCCATCTCAGACCGGTCTTTAGGTGGCTACTTTGGGGTCCAGTCGGCCAAGGTCAAGGTGTCAAGGGGAGATGGATGACTCAGAGCAGGTGCCCGAGCTGCCCGGGGAGGGGGGTGTGTGGCAGCCCTCGGAGGGCAAGCCCCAGACCTTGCAAAGCTGGGCCCCGGTTCTGGGGGATTTGAGAAGAACTGGGATCCTAAGCACATTCCCAGAAGTTGCAGGATTTCCAGATGAGGGAAATGAGAGATTGCATTTTCTGGGCCTGAAGTGTTGGGCAGGGCTGTGGTGTCTGGAGCAACCCATGAGATCACAGGTGGGTGAAAGAGTGGGCAGCGTTGGATGAGGTCAGGGAAGATGAAAAGTACCTGTGGGTTGAGTTGATGGTCCATAAACCCCACTTCCTGGGGTCGGTCCTGATCCTGGACGTGGAAGTCAGACTTGGCTTGGAGGACTGGGGCCGTGATGGTCTGGCCAAGGCCGCGGTGGACGAGCACAGATGGACCCACGTGCAGAGAACCAGGGAAACACCGTGTCTATGTGGAAAGGGAACTTTGCATGCCACGCACATGGTCGGGACGTGTTTTCAAACGAAGAGCTTTCCGTACTCATTTGTAAACTCCTAAGCACTGGCAAAAGCTCTTAATTTGTGAACATTTTTCTTTTTTTTGGCTGTGCTGTGTGGCTTGGCTCCCCAGGGATTGAACCTAGGCCCCTGGCGGTGAAAGCACGGAGCCATAACCACTGGGCCGCCAGGAAATTCTCAACATAGTCTTCATTACTTCAGTTTGGTTTTTGCTTTTTAAAAAAAATTTATTAAAGTATAGTTGATTTACAATGTTGTGTTCATTTCTTCCATACAGCAAAGTGACTCAGCTACACATATATATTAATATATTCTTTTTCATATTCTTTTCCATTACGGTATATCACAGGATGTTGAATATAGTTCCCTGTGCTGTACAGTAGGACCTTGCTGTTTATCCGTCCTGTATATAACAGTTCACCTCTGCGCATCCCGAGTTCTCAATCCTTTGCTCCCCACCCCGGCCTCTTTGGCGACTACAAGGCTGTTCTCTATGTCTGTGAGTCTATTTTTGGTCCGTAGATTGTATTGTAGTTTAGATTCCACATATAAGTGATACTATATAATGTGTGCTTTTCTGACTTAGTTCCCTTAGTACGATCATCTCTGGGTCCATCGGTGTGGCTGTGAATGGCATGATTTCACTTTTCGTGATGGCTGAGTAATACTGCAAACACATTTCTAAGGTGATTAGGTCTATGCTCCGTGCCTGCCTTTGCTGCTAGACTGCGGTTGTCTGAGCAGGACCCATGCCTTTGCAGAAGGCTTCACTTAGCATCGTCTGTTTCTTCACACAGACTGTGCCATGGTGGACCCTGGTGGACCCCTACTGGTAGGGAGGTGAGTGGGCCTTATCCTGACACGCTCGCTTGGTGAGTGGGATTATCACCTTGCCTTACGTGAGGTGCAGTAGTGGTTTCCAATACTTCATCTGGGCTTTGAATCCTGGTTCTGTGGTCATACTCAGCATGTTTCATTTTTCTAAGCTTTGTTTTTTCCATCTAGGAAAAGATATGATTTACCTCATAAAATTAGAATGAAATTTGAGATACTTGTTCTGTATGTAAGAGTTAAAAAATAAAGCTCATTAACCTGGCTGGGCCAGGCCTTCGCTGTGGTATGTGGGATCTCCCATCCTCAGTGTGGCGTGTGGGCTCTTTAGTTGCAGCATGTAAACTCTCAGTTCCGGCGTGCGGGATCTAGCTCCCTGACTGGGCCCCCTGTATTGGAGTGCGGAGTCTTAGCTACTGGACTACCAGGGAAGTCCCCATATATATGCAAGACTTTTAGCACAGTACCTGTCATGTAGCAAAAGCTAATGAAATTGGGTATTATTACTGTGAGCAGAAAGCCTAGGTCTCGCTCCAGGCTGTGAGCTTATTCATTATTATTTATTGAGCAGTTACTATGTGCTAACCTTTGTGTTCAGAGGATGAGGTGGTTGGATGGCATCACTGATTCAATGGATATGAACTTGAGCAAACTCCCAGAGATGGTAAGGGACAGGGCAGCCTGATGTGCTGCAGTCCATGGGGTCGAGAAGTCAGATGCAACTTAACAGCAACCAGTCTTGTGTTATGGGCTCTGCCCTAGTTAATCTTCACAAGAGGGCAAATATTTTTTTTCCCTTCCTATTTTATAGATGAGGAAATGGTGGCCTAGAGAGGTGAAGTTCTTAACTGAGGTCACCCCACTGTTAGATGGTTCAGCCAATATTTAAATCCGCTAATGTTTATGCTTCTGTTTGTTGCCATCGTGCGAAGTTGCCTGTCTACAAGGCCCAAGCTCAGATCTGGGTTTCAAATGAGGCAAGAATGATATCTGGGCTCTGCCATAGTGACTGGGGCTAGCCCTGCCAGTCTGGTTTGCTTGCGAGCCACCCAGGAGTACAGAGGAGAGTGCATTCCAACCACGAGGGTCAGCAGACAAGCTCCCAAGCTTCCTGCCCTGAGACCTGCGGTCATCTCAGCCCCTGCCCTGAGACCTGCAGTCATCTCAGCCCTCAGCGAGTGAGCCCGCCTCCATGGCCTGGGCTGTCTGTACACCTGGGGCTGCCCACCTCCTGTGAAGCAAGTCCTCTGTTCCTGGTCTGGTTTCTGCTGCCTCCGCCAGACCCGGGTTCCCTGCGCACAGAAGATGCTCAAGAAATGCCGCCTGCGTGATAAGTGAAAACCTGCGTGATGAAGGCTAAGCCCCACGTCTCATGTACACTGTATGCCGACCTGATGCTGTTAAACTGTGGGGCTGGAGAAGACTCTCGAGAGTCTCTTGGCCTGCAAGGAAATCAAGTCAGTCCATCCTAAAGGAAATCAACCCTGAATATTCATTGGAAGGACTGATGCTGAAGCTGAAGCTCNCTGTTAAACTGTGGGGCTGGAGAAGACTCTCGAGAGTCTCTTGGCCTGCAAGGAAATCAAGTCAGTCCATCCTAAAGGAAATCAACCCTGAATATTCATTGGAAGGACTGATGCTGAAGCTGAAGCTCCAATACTTTGGCCATCTGATGTGAAGAGCCGACTCACTGGAAAAGACCCTGATGCTGGGAAAGATTGAGGGCAAGAGCAGATGGGGGTGACAGAGGATGAGATGGTTCGATGACGTCACTGACTCAGTGGACATAAGTCTGAGCAAACTCCAGGAGATAGTGGAGGACAGAGGAGTCTGTTGTGCTGCAGTCCAGGGGGTCACAAAGAGTTGGACGTGACTGAGTGCCTGAACAGAAAACAACCATGTCGTTTTGAAGGGAAGATTTGAAGGGATGCAAAAGGACAGACTCGGACCAGAAGGAACTTTGCAGAAGCCTTTTGCTTAGAGAGCTGAAGGGAGCTGATATTATTAGCACTGACTACTTATTAGGTGCTCTGCCTGATGCCTTCAGCACCTGGCCTTATCAAATGCTCTCAGAGCTCTGATTACAATGACCGTCTTTGGTGTGGAGTACGTTAGAAGAGCTGGGCATGGTACCACCTATGATCTGTCCTGCCACCCTCAGCAGGACTCTCTCTCCCTCTCCCTGGCCCCTCCTGTTGAGAACTCTGCCCTCTGAAATTACAACGATTTCCCCCACTGGCAGTCAGAGGACAAGGTTCAGAAACTTGCTGTTGCCCAAGATCACAGAATGAGTTTCGGGGCAGAGTCAGGATTGAAATGCACGCTGATCTAGCATTTCCCACCAGCATTCACTGCCGTGTGCTGTTTCATGAACTGAAACTTGAAGAGCATTGGATTTATTTTTAACTTGCTGTTGCCTAGCATGCCCCTGTCTCCCACCCTAAGGAAGCCTGTCTTCACCAGGCCAGCCCCTCCGTTGGAAGGGAGACTGGATTCGGGTCTTCGGAAGGAGCTTGGGGTCAAGGTTACATTTGATACAGAGTGAGCGCGCTGCCCTGAAAACATGTGAATCGATGGTTGGCAAACATACCTCTGGTCACAAGCAAACAGGATGAAAATTGGGAAATGAAATGAGCAGGGAAGCAATTCAGATTTGGGGGAACATGTACTGTTTAGGAACTTCCAAACTTTGGGTGAGAATATTGCAAGAGTTGAGTGGATGTACTTTCATTTTCAGTGAGATGTTTGTGAGCCAAACCTGAACTGGATTATTAATCCTGTTTTTCAATGTGTGGCTGTGCTTGCACACGTGTCCTTAGTGTGGAAGATTTTCAAATCATGCTTGTTAAATTTGGGTATCTTTGTTTGCTTTTCTCTGCTGCTAAAATATGCATAACATTACATTTACCATTTTAACTTTTTTTTAGTGTACAGTTCAGAAGGATTAAGTAGATTCAGTTGTTGCAGAACCATCACCCCTGTCCATCTCCAGAACTTTTTCATCTTCTCAAACTGAACCTCTGTCCCCAGTAAACAGTCACTCCCCAGCCTCCCTCCTCCCATGCCCTGGCAAGCACCCTCCTTTCTGTCTCTGTGGGTCTGATTAGCTGGAGGGGCCTCG
>SJYV01048397.1:142815-156270 GCA_006410875.1 Neotragus pygmaeus | reverse complement strand
TGGCCTTGCCTGGTGCTTCATCACAGTAAAGTTATTCTGGGTCTCAGAAAACCTCATAAATCTGTTCCCCAGATGGAAGTCTCCATAAAAGGCTCCTCTCTCTGTGTGAGTCTCAGATTTCCCTTCTCCTTAAATCCAACAAGTGAATAATCACAGGGATGAAGTAAATTGCAACACAGAGGGAAAAAAAAATTAGTGTTTTAGAAAAACGAGCGTGGTTGTGAGTTCTGACCTCTTGCCTTCGTTTACGAGGAGCCACGTTTGTGGCAGGTTGACCTGCGATTCCTTAGAAACGGAAGTCAAGGGTACGCCGAAGGCCATTCACCAACACGCAGCTTTGAGTAAGCAAATGTCACTGAGTCTCAACATTTCAATTATTTATTTCTTAAGAGGAATTTCATAACACAAGTTTGAGTTTGTTGGAGTCATTTATAAGAGCTGACTTTTTCTTTAAAGAGGAACATTAAGGAAAAGGGAGACGCGGAGGCCCAAGGCCCTGCATCCATAGGGTGACCTTGGGAGTGAAGATGATGACCTTGGATGAAAACCAGACTCTCGGGCGCTGCCCTGGGGAGTCAGGGCTGGTGGCCTGGTGCTGAGGGACCCCACAGGGCACTGACTACTGACACCAGGCAGGATGGCAAGTCTGGATGCCCCCTGAATCCGAAGCCTGGAAGTGGCCCACGGCGCTCACTGCCACCTCATCTTGTATATAAAAAACAGGCAGTCCTCCTTCTACCCGGCACACAATTCTCTCGGCCTGCTATGATTTTTTTTAAATTATAAAAGTGCCACATGTGGATCGACACAATTTTAAACAATATAGTTCAGCATAAAAAAACNAACTAGAACGATCCCAAATAAGCAACCTAACCCTGCACCTCAATGAACCAGAAAAAGAAAACCTTAAGCTCACAGTTAATAGGAGAGAAATAACAAAGATTAGAGCAGAAATAAATAGAAAATTGGAAAACAATACAAAAGATTGAGTTGCTGCTTTGAAAAAAAAATACAAAATATAAAATTTTTGGATAGACTAACCATGTTAAAAAAAGAAAGAGGACACAATTCAACAAAATTATAAATGAAAGACAAGCATTACAATTGATACCACAGAAATATAAAGGATCATGAGAAGCTACTATGAATATATACACCAAGAAACTGTACAACCTAAAAGAGAAGTTTGAATCAATAATAAACAATCTCCCAACAACAATTGAAAAATCAATGACCAGTTGGATTCACTAGTGAATTTTTTTTAATATTTAAAGAATTAACACACTTCCTTCTCAAACTCTTCCAAAAAACTGAAAAGGAGGGAACACAACAAAACTTATTTACGAAGCCCGTATTACCCTGATACCAATGCCAGAAAAGGACATTGCAAAGAAAGAAAATTAGAAGGTCAGTATCCCTGATGAATATTAATGTAAAAATTCCCAATCAGATACAAGCTAACTGAATTCAGCAGCAAATTAAAAGATTATTCACTGAAACTAGACCCATATCTTACACAATTACAAAAATTAACTCAAAATGGATTAAAAGACCTAAATGTAAAACTAGAAACCATAAAACTCTCAGAAAAAAGCATAGAACAAAATTCCTTTGACATGGATCTGGCTAATGATTTTCTTGATATGACATCTGAAGTGCAAGCAACAGAAACAATAACGAAATGAGGCTACATCAAACTAAAAAGCTTTGCATAGCAAAAGAACTGATCAACAAAATGAAGAAACCTACAAAATGGGGGAAAATGTTTGCAAGCCATACATCTAATAATGGGTTAAAATTCAAAATATATAAATAATTCAAGCAACTGAATAACAAACTAATAATAAAATTCAATTTTAAAATGGGCAAAGGGCCTGAATACACATTTTTCCAAAGAAGTATATGAAGGGCAAATAGATACATGAAAAGATGCTCATCACTAGTCATTCAGAGAAACGCAAATCAAAACCACAGTGGGATATCACAGCACACTTGCTAGAATGGCTGTCATCACAATTATGAAAGAAAAATGTTGGAGAGGGTGTGGAGAAAAGAGGACACTTTAGCCCTGTTGATAGTCCTGAAAATTGATGCAGCCACCATTGAAAAGAGTGGAGGGTCCTCAAAATGTTAAAAATTGAACTATCGTGTAAGCCAGCAATTTCACTGATGGAAACATATCCAAAGTAAACAAAAACACCATGTCAAAGAAAGAGCTGAATCCCCTATGTGCATAGCAGCATTGTTCACAATAGCCGAGGCATGGAAACATAGACAGGTGAATGGATAAAGATGCTGATATGTATATAACTGTAATGATACATGTGTATATGCATTCACTATGCAACATTGTACATACATGTATGTACAATATTACTCAGCCACAACGAAGAAGAAAATCCTGTCATACGTGACAACATGCATGGACCTTGAGGGTATTATGCTAAGTGTCAGAGAAAACAAATACTGTATGGTGTCCCTTATATGTGGAATAAAAAAAAAAAAGTCATGGAAAAAAAGATCAGATACATGGTTACCTTGGGGAACGGGGAACTGATTGCATGAACATGGTCAAAAGGTACACACTTCCTGTTATAAACAAATACTGAGGATGCAATATACAACATGATGACCGCAGCTAACACTGTTGTATGTTTGAAAAATGTTAAGAAAATAGATTCTAAGAGTTCTCATCACAAGGATAACAACAATTTTTTCCTTTCTTTTTTGTTATCTACAAGATAATGGACATTAACTAAATAAACTCACAATAATTATTTATTGTAACTGTAAGTCAAGTCATTTTCTGCATTCCTTAAATCTACACAGTACTGTATGTTGATTATATCTTAATAAAACTGGAGGAAATAATTTGAACAGTATCCCTTTATATAAAAAAATATCTTTCTGTTATTCATTACATGCTTAGTCTTCCCCACAAAGCAGAAGGTACCCCATCATTGCTTATCCCACACCTGCTGTAGGAAACATATCGGTTGTCTACAAATAGGATGGTGCTGAGTCCTGGCCACTCTGAGTCTGCAAAATCTGCATTCCTGGAGCATTCTGTCCTCCAGGTACTCAGCAAGGTGCTTTAAAGTTGCCTTAATAAGCATTTGTTCAAATGAGATTATTTTGCTGGTTTTCATATTTATTTATTCATTCAAGTAGTCTCTGAGCTACTCTATGCAATGTCCCAGGTGCTCAGGAAGCAAAGTTCTGAGGGGCACACAGTACGGTGGGGGAACAGACAGACACAAATGAACACGTGAACATGTGGGTGTCAAAGGAGAGAAGTGGGGTGTCGAGAGAACCATGTCACACCTCTATGTTGAAAGGTCTCATTGGGCAGGGAACATGCAAACACGTGGTTGTGAATCCAGCCAGAGATAAAGGCAGAGCGAAGTTTCTAGAGAGAACAAGTTGGGCGGAGCCAGCACACCAGAGCAGGTGTGCAGGGGAGGCGGTGGCCAGTGAGGTCAAGGGCCAGCAAGGCCAGAGCCTGTGAACCATGTAGGTCTTAGTGGGACTGGCTTTTATGCCGAGTCTCCTGGGAGCAAGGGCAGGCTGTGAGCAGAGAAATGGCATCATCTGACTTTGTATTAGTGGTATTCTCTCACTGTTGTGGGGGTGGGGAAGGGCCCAGCGGCAAGGGCAGGAGCAGGTGACAGGTAAGGGCTTTGCCATAATCAAAGTGTCCGGGGGCTGAGGCTTGTTCCTGGTGACAGTGGGGGCCATGGTGAGCTGAGACACCAGCGGATTCTACATATTTTGAAGGTGGCACCCACAGGACCGGCTGTGGGTACAAACCCCCTGGGCGTCGTGGCCTTGTGCACATGTGACTTCACCACATCCCCACCAAGCTCACTTCTACCCCAATCTCAGCCCTTAATCCATCAGGGACTTGCCACACAGCATCAGTGGAATCTGCTCGAGCAGTGCGCAGAGGTGAACTAACAACAGTGGCCTCTGTGGATGTCCCAACAGCAGCTCGCCCAAGACCTCCTCCCAGCTTCTCCACCTTCACCCTCTGAGATCCAATTGCTTCTCACTTTACAGGGAGGCCTTGGGATGACACCGCAGGAGTTGGGCCCAGCCTTCTCCTCTGCTCCAGAAACTGCATGGCTAGCTGTCTCCCCAAGAAAGGCGGGGCTTGCAGTTAACTCCTCATCTTCTTGGTAATAAAATTCCTGATCTATGCCGTGCCTTTTTCCCATTTCTCAAAACGACGTGCTAACAAAAGGTCACAGGCTGGTCCGGTGCCCTGTGTACTTTGCAAAGTAATACATTCTGAAAAGAAAAGCTTCAATAAAAGGTCAAGACACAGAATCTATTTTCCTGGCTATAAAGTACTGAACATTTCCTTAGATTCATGGACCACGCTTAGTTGCCAAAATGAAATCAACTTCCCTTTATACTATTGAGAATGTTTAAGTATCAAAAATCAGGGGAGAAAAAGAAACAGCAAAATACACAAAGGGCCTTGATCCACTTAAGTACCTGTGAAATCCCCTAAATTCCTTATCCCACCCCAGAACATACACGCAGACCAAACGTATTTCACATGGCTTTGCTTAATAATGATGCCAATTTTCTTTACAGTGTTCAAGTAAGTGAAAGTGAAAACAAAAGTTGTTCAGTTGTGTCTGACTCTCGGCAACCCCATGGACTATACAGTCCATGGAATTGTCCAGGCCAGAACACTGGAGTGGATAGCCATTCCCTTCTCCAGGGGATCTTCCCAACCCAGGGATCGGACCCAGGTCTCCAGCATTGCAGGCGGATTCTTTACCAACTGAGCTATCAGGAAGCCCTTTCAAATAAAGTTGACTTTAAATTTGAATAAACTGAATTTGCTATAAAAATTAATCCCATTTTAAAATCAAGAGTATGTTCCCTTAATGGCAAACAATCCCAGGCACACTGAGATGAGAGTCTTCAACCAGAGCGAGGTAGGATGGCACAGCCGGCAGACACGTTCTGAACACCGAGGCGGCTCGTCAGCTGCCAGGGCATCCCTCCAGGCTTCCGGCTACCCCCAGGCCTCCGTCCACTTCGCAGAGGTCCTCCTGAGCCACTGACCTGAACCAGAAATCTCACCTCTCCTGGGAATCCCCCAGCTTCTACCACATTCTTCCCTTCTTCTCTTTCATCAGGCACAGTGGCCCCAGCACACCACAGTTTTTTTCAACAAGTCATTGGGGGGGGTGTGTGTTTGTGTGTGTTTGTGTGTGTGTGTGTGTGTGTACACGCGCCTGCGCGCTATCTACCACTCAGCAAATTTCCTTCCTTCATTAAATCTCTAAGTTAAAAATTAAGGATATTGCATTTGCCCCCTGTGTTAATCTTTTTGAGATATGCCAATAAACTGCATACAGGATGAAGGTATAATCGTCTTTGTTAAGCTTTATCATTTTGGTAAAGGCGCCAGAGCAGGGTGACCATGGGAATATGAAACTGCTCCAGATGACATGGCGCTTTTTCTCTGGGGAAACAAGAGCTCCCATATCTAAGTGCCTCCTTCATGAACGCAGTGTCAGAGGCTGGGTTTCTGTTGTTGTTTTGACTTGTTTTATCTTTACAAACATTGGGGATGCTGTAAGACTCCCTTGTCCTCAGTTCTCACAACCTCTACAAAATGTTAGAAAAGTTAATAACATTTTTAAAATAGCACCCCTTGCTCAGTTTTATCTTTGTAGAATGAATAAAATAAATATTTTAAACTACATATTTTACACATAGATACATGTCAGGTGTGTTTAAAAAAACCATTTATCATAGAACCTAAATAAATAAATAAATCTTCAAACCTAATTTTCTACCATTCTAATTAAAATTGGCAAAAAATAAAATATATATTTTTATTTTCCCTTTTTAAAAAATAGTGCTTATACAAATTCTTAGAAAAGGAATTCCTTGGCAATGTGATATCTTATATGTTAGAAAAATCAAATACATGTTGAAACATGGTATCAATAATGATAGCAAACCTAGAACTCCTTTGTCACATCTATGGAGACAAGAATTTATTCACTTATTTACTCCCAATAGAAGAGAACACCTAGCGTTTATAGGGCTCAGTCAATGTTGCTTTAAAGAATCCATTCATACTCTGAATTGGCATGCTTCCCTTCACCAAGACTTGCCCAAAGCAGAGCCCAGCATTGTGGGCCCTAACCCTCCCACCACCAACCTGAACTTTGTAACCAAGTCCTGGCTCTGTCAGAGCTTCTGATCCTTACCCAAATTGCAGGATGTCTTAATCCATTTGCTAACATTTGGGTTTAAAAAATGAACAGCAGCAGAACAAGTTCTTTCTGGATTATCAATTTGGGAGTGGGGGGTGGAATCTAGAACTTAATCTTGAACTTGTCCATGATAGATGGATAAAGAAAATCAATAGCTAAATGAATCAGTTCAGTTCAGTCACTCAGTCGGGTCCAACCCTGTGAGACCCCATGGACTGCAGCAAGCCATGCTTCCTTATCCATCACCAACTCCCAGAGCTTGCTCAAACTCATGCCCATTGAGTCAATGATGCCATCCAACCATCTCATCCTCTGNGTCGGGTCCAACCCTGTGAGACCCCATGGACTGCAGCAAGCCATGCTTCCTTATCCATCACCAACTCCCAGAGCTTGCTCAAACTCATGCCCATTGAGTCAATGATGCCATCCAACCATCTCATCCTCTGCCGTACCCTTCTCCTCCTGCCTTCAATCTTTCCCAGCATCAGGGTCTTTTCTAATGAGTTAGTTCTTCCCATCAGGCCAAAGTATTCTTCAGGCTTCCAATGAATTTTCAGAACTATTTTCCTTTAAGATTGACTGCAGCCCGAAGGACTCTCAAGAGTCTTCTCCAGCACCACAGTTCAAAAGCATCCATTCTTTAGCGGTCAGCATTCTTTATATGCCAACTCTCACATCCTCACATCCATAGATGACCACTGGAAAAACCGTAGCTTTGACTAGACAGACTTTTGTTTGCAAAGTAATGTCCCTGCTTTTTAATATGCTGTCCAGGCTGGTCATAGCTTTTCTTTCAAGGAGAAAGCATCTTTAATTTCATGACTGTAGTCATCATCTACAGTGATTTTTGGAGTCCAAGAAAATAAAGTCTGTCATTGTTTCCCTATCTATTTGCCATGAAGTGATAGGAGCAGATGCCATGATCCTAGTTTTATGAATGTTGAGTTTCAAGCCAGCTTTTTCACTCTCCTCTTTCACTTGCATCAAAAAGCTTTTTAGTTCTTCTTCACTTTCTGCCATAAGGGTGGTGTCATCTGCGTATCTGAGGTTATTGATATTNCCATGATCCTAGTTTTATGAATGTTGAGTTTCAAGCCAGCTTTTTCACTCTCCTCTTTCACTTGCATCAAAAAGCTTTTTAGTTCTTCTTCACTTTCTGCCATAAGGGTGGTGTCATCTGCGTATCTGAGGTTATTGATATTTCTCCTGGCAATCCTGATTCCAGTCTGTGCTTCATCCAACCCAGCATTTCAAAAGATGTACTCTGCGTAGAAGTTAAATAACCAGGGTGACAATATACAGCCTTGACATACTCCTTTCCCAATTTGGAACCAGCCCTTTGTTCCTTGTCCAGTTCTAACTGTTGCTTCTTGACATACATACAGATTTTTCAGGAGGCAGGTCAGGTGGTCTGGTATTCCCATCTCTTGGAGAAAGTTGGCTTAAAACTCAACATTCAGAAAATTAAGATCATGGCATCCAGTCCCAAAACTTCATGGCAAGTAAATGGGGAAACAATGGAAACAGTGACAGACTTTATTTTCTTGGGCTCCAAAATCACAACTGAAATGAACTGAAGAATTTTCCACAGTTTGTTGTGATCCACACAGTCAAAGGCTTTGGCATAGTAAATAAAACAGAAGTAGATGTTTTTCTGGAACTCTTTTGCTTTTTCTATGCTCAGACAGATGTTGGCAATTTGACCTCTTGTTCCTCTGCCTTTTCTAAATCCAGCTTGAACATCTGGAAGTTCTTGGTTCATGTACTGTTGAAGCCTGGCTTGGAGAATTTTGAACATTACTTTACAAGAGTGTGAGATGAGTGCAACTGTGCGGTAGTTTGAACACTCTTTGGCATTACCCTTCTTTGGGATTGGAATGAAAACTGACCTTTTCCAGTCCTGTGGCCACTATTGAGTTTTCCAAATTTGCTGGCATATTGAGTGCAGCACCTTCACAGCATCATCTTTGAGGATCTGAAATAGCTCAACTGGAATTCCATCACCTCCACTAGCTTTGTTNTTGGGATTGGAATGAAAACTGACCTTTTCCAGTCCTGTGGCCACTATTGAGTTTTCCAAATTTGCTGGCATATTGAGTGCAGCACCTTCACAGCATCCTCTTTGGGGATTCGAAATAGCTCAACTAGAATTCCATCACTTCCATTAGCTTTATTTGTAGTGATGCTTCCTAAAGCCCACTTGACTTTGCATTACAGGATGTCTGACTCTAGGTAAATGATCACACCATTGTGGTTATCTGGGTCATGAAGATGTTTTTTGTATAGTTCTATGTATTTTTGCCACCCCTTCTTAATATCTTCTGCTTCTGTTAGGTCCAAACCAATTTTTTCCTTTATTGTGCCCATCTTTGCATGAAATGTTCCCTTGGTATCTCTAATTTTCTTAACAAGATCTCTAGTCTTTCCCGTTCTATTGTTCTCATCTACTTTGCACTGATCCCTGAGGAAGGCTTTCTTATCTCTCCTTGCTATTCTTTGGAACTCTGTATTCTGATGGGTATATCTGTCCTTTTCTCCTTTGCCTTTAGCTTCTCTTCTTCTCTCAGCTATTTGTAAGGCCTCCTCAGACAATCATTTTGCCTTTTTGCATTTCTTTTTCCTAGGGAGGGTCTTGACCTGCTTACAGATTTTTCAGCTAAATGAATATTCTCAGCTATTCTCACCAAGTGAATACTCAGGGGAAATAAATACTTTGTTGATTTTACCAACATAGACAGACATCGGGCTTCCTGGTGGCTCAGATGGTAAAGAATCTGCCTGCAGTGCAGGAGACCTGGGGTTTGATCCCTGGGTTGGGACGATCACTTGGAGAAGAGAATAGCAACCCACTCCAGTATTTTTGCCTGGAGAATCCCATGGACAGAGGAGCCTGGTGGGCTATGGTCTATGTGGTCACAAAGAGTCAGATGTGACTGAGCGAGTAACACACAGAGACACACATCATTCCAGAGAATTTTTTTTTTTTAAGTAACCAGTAACCTAGATGGAAATGGAGATTGAAAGGCAGCTTTTATTTGGTCTGTATGTAAGTTATCGAAAAATAACAAACTATTTGGTCTGTATGTAAGTTATCGAAAAATAACAAACTAACCCAGAGGCTTCTATCTCATAAAAAAGGAGGGAAGATCAATTGAAACAGGCAGGCAGGAAAACTGTTCACAGTTTCCCAATTTTTCATGATTGCTAAACTGATAAGAGTACCTGTGACAGCTTAGACTCTAAGCCTTCAGTTCAGTTCAGTTCAGTTCAGTCGCTCAGTTGTGTCCCACTCTTTGCGACCCCATGAATCGCAGCACGCCAGGCCTCCCTGTCCATCACCAACTCCCGGAGTTCACTCAGATTCACCTCTATCCAGTCAGTGATGCCATCCAGCCATCTCATCCTTGGTTGTCCCCTTCTCCTCCTGCCCCCAATCCCTCCCAGCATCAGAGTTTTTTCCAGTGAGTCAACTCTTCTCATGAAGTGGCCAAAGTACTGGAGTTTCAGCTTTAGCATCATTCCCTCCAAAGAAATCCCAGGGCTGATCTCCTTCAGAATGGACTGGTTGGATCTCCTTGCAGTCCAAGGGACTCTCAAGAGTCTTCTCCAACACCACAGTTCAAAAGCATCAATTCTTCAGTGCTCAGCCTTCTTCACAGTCCAACTCTCACATCCATACATGACCACAGGAAAAACCATAGCCTTGACTAGACGGACTTTGTTGGCAAAGTAATGTCTCTGCTTTTGAATATGTTATCTAGGTGGGTCATAACTTTTCTTCCAAGGAGTAAGCGTCTTTTAATTTCATGGCTGCAGTCACCACCTGCCTTAGATACTACATAAGTCTAGTGGTCAGTATAATAAATGCTATTCATTTCAACTAGTTGATACATAGGGTCATCAAGCTTCTAAGAACTCAAAGACACCATGAAAGAACAGTAGACTATTAACAGTTAATATACAGAAGTATGTGCTTAAGAACTCATTGATAAACCAGTCCAGGTAATTCTCTGAGGCAGATATGAAGTCCACATGGTATTTAATTTTCCTTAATAAAGAAATTTATCTTTATAACAAGTAAACTATTTCAAGGAAGTATGTATTTCACCAATGGACTTGAAAAATAAGAATTATTATTTTTATAAAAGACAATTTTAACTATGGAAGTTTTCATCCTAATATTGATGTTATAATTGGTATCAGATATTCTAATATCTAACATCTATAAGATGTTACAAAAAACTCAAATGATCTTTTTGGCCAACCCAATATTGCACAAACCTATGGTTATTTAAATTACCTTTCCAGAAAATAGTTGTCTTAGAAACTATTTCAGTAATAATCTGATAACAGTTATGTGTGCTCTATTACTCAGTTGAGATAGTGGCCTTCTATGCTCTTTGAAGTTCTTTTAAGAGACAAGTGAAGGATCATAGCAATAAAAGAACTTAGAAACCAAAGAATTGCTTTCAAAAAGTTAAGAAAACTGCAATTGATTGTGAAAGAAGAAAAGACCATATCATATAAACAAAGACTGTGCTGTGTGCTGTGCTTAGTCACTCGGTGATGTCCCACTCTTTGTGACTGCATGGACGGTAGCCCACCAGGCTCCTCTGCCCGTGGGGATTCTCCAGGCAAGAATACTGGAATGAGTCACCATGTCCTCTTTCAGGGGATCTTCCCAACCCAGGAATTGAACCCAGGTCTCCCGCATTGCAAGTGGATTCTTTACCATCTGAGCCATCAGGAAAGCCCAGGAATACTGGAAAGGGTAGGCTGTCCCTTCTCCAGGGGCTCTTCCTGACCCAGGAGTTGAACCAGGGTCTCCTGCACTGCAGGCAGATTCTTTACCAGCTGAGCTACCAGGGAAGCCCAGGGAAAGACTAGATGCTGTTTGTTGCTACTTTGAAAGAAAGAAAAATCATCTAAATATATGAATGAGTCAGCAGATTATGTTTTTAAAAATTAGTAAATGGACCATTGACAATTTTTGCTTTGAAGATATATACTTATTACATATGGGAGGCTTGACTTTTGATATAATACACATAAAAACAGCAATACTGCAATAAGCAACCAAAATAAACATGCTCTTTGGGCAAGGTGCATTGTTACATGCCATGTGGAGCATAAATGAATTAAAGATGTATTCAACCATTGTTTTCAAATGGGGAGGTTGTTTCAGGTTCTGTTTAAGTGTTTTACATAAGTTATCTCTGTGATCTCCGCAATAGCATCACAAAATAAGTAATGTTATCACCGTGTTAAAAGAAGCTTTTTTTTTTTTTTTTTTATGTTATACTTTCAGAACTTGGCAACTAGAACATTCTTAAATGGTAGTTTTCTAAGACTACCCAAAAAAGGGCAAATCACAGAAGATTATTGATTTGTTCAATTTGTTATCGTCTATCCCATCTCAAAAATAACGTGAAACAATATACAAAGTGCAGGTTTAAAAGGTTAACAAATTGTGATAGTACTTCAGAACCATAAAAATAAAATGTAAGCAGGTGAATCATAGTAAGTTCCCAGGATAAGAAAGAAGTTTAATAAGTTCCTCAGGGAAGACAATTTTTTTTTTTCCTTCCTGGAGTTAAGTCCTAAAAGACTGTCTCGTGTGGGGATTTATATAGGGCATATTAAATAATGTAATAGGCAGTGTCAGAATCAATGAAGGGGCAAATGCCATAAGCTTCTTGCCTGCTGCGGCCTCCATAAACCTGCAAACAGCCCATGACACCGCAGGGCAAGGAGGGCATCTGCAAAGGACAAACTGCTGCCAAATACACTGCTCTACAGCCACGGAATCCGACTCAAGGACACACTGCAAGCCTGCCAAGAAGTCAGTGCTGGTTATTGCTGGCATTATTGTTATTTCTAATAATGCTTCTTTCAAATGGGGCATTTTTTTCCTTTTTTTAAATTTATTTATTTTAAAGGATAATTGCCTTACAATATTGTGTTGGTTTATGCTATATATCAACAGGAATCAGCCATATGTATGCCCTTGGGACATTTCTTAACAGGCTGAAATAGGGCAGTTTGGGTTTATGTTTTAGGACCAGAGCCTAGTAAGTGCCTTGATCTGGGCTGACACCACAGGAGGCTCAGCCAGGATCTTATTTCCATTCCCACACAGGACTCAGGGAACCACAAGATCTTTCTCAGTGGGTCACTTCTGATCTGCTCCTGGAGAGATTACATGGTGCAAGGACAGAAACCAACACTCATGAAAACTGTACAATGTCAGTTCAATTACACATTCATGTTCAGCATTGCTTTGTATTCCAAAATATAATGCTTAATAAAAATTATTATAATGACATAAGTAAGAATCAATCTTTTCCCAAAGAGTATTTGGAAGATTGTGGTTTCCAAGGATATAGATGAGGGTTATTTTAAAGTCATATTCCAGAGTCTTTTGAGTTATATTTTTAAATCTAAGATTTTTATGCTGTTTTAAATAACCCATTTCCTTTCCAACTCTATATTAAGGGATTCACCAGCATATAGAAGTTTATAATTTAAAGCAAAAGGACACTGGCATTTAAATAATTTAGACTGATGGCATTACCCTGTGATTTCATTTTCTTCATTTTCTACATGAGTAGAAAACAGACATTTCAACTAAGTTGCATGAATTTTACAGGCTGGGGAAAGCTGAAGACAGCAAAACATTAGACTCTTTGAAATCCCCAAAGCAGTAAAAGTTTCATGTCAGAGGCTTAACTACAGCCCTAGCAAAGCCCCAAAGGAGGCTCAGGTCACTTTCTGAAAGCTGCACAGAAGTGACTGAAGGCATGGGAGCAGCCCCAGTATACTGAGCAAGTTTTTCTTCTGCAACAAAACTCAATTTTGCCTTATACTTCTTATACTTCTAAACTACACACACTGCATTTAGCTACATCAGCAAAATCTTCCAAATACAAAGTCCTTTCTTCTCCTTGTCATATACCAAAAAACAAACAACCTCATCAAAAGCAGACAGAAAACCAAATCGACATTTTTCCAAAGAAGACATACAATGACCAAGAGGCACATGAAAAGATGCTCAGCATCACTGATTATTAGAGAAATGCAAATCAAAACTGTAATGAGGTAATATCTCACACTGGTCAGAATGAGCATCATCAAAAAGCCCACAAACAATAAATGCTGAAGAAGGTGTGGAGAAAAGGGAACTCCTACACTGGTGGTGGGAACATAA
>SJYV01048397.1:67612-130612 GCA_006410875.1 Neotragus pygmaeus | reverse complement strand
GTGACTGCAGCCATGAAATTAAAAGACGCTTAGTCCTTGGAAGAAAAGTTATGACCAACCTAGATAGCATATTCAAAAGCAGAGACATTACTTTGCCAACAAAGGTCCGTCTAGTCAAGGCTATGATTTTTCCTGTGGTCATGTATGGATGTGACAGTTGGACTGTGAAGAAGGCTGAGCACTGAAGAATTGATGCTTTTGAACTGTGGTGTTGGAGAAGACTCTTGAGAGTCCCTTGGACTGCAAGGACGTCCAACTAGTCCATTCTGAAGGAGATCAGCCCTGGGATTTCTTTGGAGGGAATGATGCTAAAGCTAAAACTCCAGTACTTTGGCTACCTCAGCGAAGAGTTGACTCACTGGAAGACTCTGATGCTGGGAGGATTGGGGGCAAGAGGAAAAGGGGACAACAGAGGATGAGATGGCTGGATGACTTCACAGACTCGATGGACATGAGTCTGAGTGAACTCCGGGAGATGGTGATGGACAGGGAGGCCTGGCGTGCTGCGATTCATGGGGTTGCAAAGAGTCAGACACGACTGAGCGACTGAACTGAACTGAGTCTAACTGTATAATTTGTTTATATGATTTTAAAGCTCTAAATTAGCTTGTTTATGTGAAGTAGATCATGGTTTTTTCTAATCGTAATATTTTACTATAATATTTTACTATAACACACATATCATATACATGTGAATCATGTCAAAAGTCAGGATTTTTTTTTTAAAGAACAGATTAGCAGAAATGACTCTCCTCCCTGATACAAGTGGTTATAATGCTACCGCTCAAGCAGGCCAAGTTATCAGCTACTGTCACCTTGCTGCTTTTTTATTACAAAGCTGCTGCAGGATTCATTTTGCTCTTGAATAAAAATCACATTATTAGTCTCGAAATAAAATAATTTAATAGAAAAAATTCTCCAGATACTCTTAAACACTTTTGTAGACTCCTGGTTTCTTAATCAAACTTGAAGCTTTCTTGAATCCAATAAACTTTAATAGACAATTTTTGTCCTTTGCTTCATTTACATACAAATTCTTTTCTCCTATTTAAATGCCATCAAGTTATCTTAAATTAATGATGAGGTGGGACAATGGGAAAAGTGCATAGTCCTGGAGATAAAATAATTATTGCTTTTGCAGCTTAGTGCGGATGACTGCCTCTGGGTCTGCACTGTTTAACAAAGGAAGCCAGAAGGTGCCCTGCTTGCCTGTGCACCTCCCAGGAGCATGGCTGCCAACCCCAGCAGCCCACTGATGGGTCTCTCCTGAGTAACTTTCCACCCTTAGGACCACATCAAGATTATTGTTCTGGGGCTTTCCTGGTGGTCCACTGGCTAAGACTCCACACTCCCAGTGCAGAGGGCCCGGGTTCAATCCCTGGTTAGGGAACTATATCCCACATGCTGCAACTAAAGAGTTTGAATGTCACAACTAAACCTCCTACATGCCTCAAGTAAGACCCAGTGCAGCCAAAATAAACAAATAAATAAATGAGAATAATTTTTAATGATTTTTTTAATGATTATT
Source organism: Neotragus pygmaeus (assembly GCA_006410875.1). Classification (NCBI taxonomy): domain Eukaryota; kingdom Metazoa; phylum Chordata; class Mammalia; order Artiodactyla; family Bovidae; genus Neotragus; species Neotragus pygmaeus. The sequence continues at coordinate 129,084 of SJYV01048397.1, read as the reverse complement.
ATTTTGGATAATTTTGCTTCACTGTTAAATATTTGAAATTAAGAGTTTGTTTATGTATTTGTTGACTTTTTAAATTATATGTTACTAGAAGAAAACCTAAAGAAATTTGGGGAGCTGGCATAGTACAATGAGAGTCAGGAAACCTGAGCCTGGTGTCAGGTGGAAGGCAACCATTGCTCACCTCTTATGGGACTTTCAGTGAAAAATTAACTCTTGAGAGCTCAATCACCTGTTTTGGTTTTGCTTTTTTTTTTTTTGGAGAAACATTATTTTTATTTTCTAATATAATGATCTGAGAATTGTGAATTTTACAGTTCATGAAATGGAGGGTAATTACTTAGTCAACATGGGTGTACATTAATCATATGACCTTTCAGGGAAGGCTTGTGTATACCTTTCTTGGGTATCAGTGAAGATGTCTTTATTTCAACCACATCAACTAATATTCATGACTCCTATCTTTGCTATTATGAAGATACATCAGGATTTTAATGAACTGTCTTCTTTTTATCCTTAAAAAGCACTGGCACAACTATTTATGATTCAGAATGATCTTCTGTCTTGATTTAATACAAAAATAGATTTCCCCATCCCCCACCCCATGTGGTGCTCCACAGATCTTGGAAACCTTAATATACAGATTTTATTTGGAGCTCTAGTTATCAGATATACAGCTTTTCAAATATTTTAATAAACCTTAAGACAAAAATTAGAGTAAAGCAGTTGATATAACATCACTGAGGCAATGCTTTTTGTGTAAAGGTCACTTTTAAAATGTGTAGTAAAATGGGAAAAGGAACTCTCTTAACAGCTGTAACCACATTTCCTCATTGGGGGTTGAACTGAGAATACCCCTAAGACTTCAAAAGACATCATTCTAGGGGAACTGAACTGTGGTAGATGAGGGGAAAATCTGTCAGTTTCTTCAGACAGGGAGAGGGTCTGGAAGAGAGTTAAGAGAAAGAAACAGCATGTGGACTCAAGGCAACAGTGAAAAAGCAGGACTGCAGAGTGACCTCTGACTTCTGCATGGGTCGTCTCAGTAATGACTGCAATTATTAAAGCCTAAGCAGGAGAGAACTGAACACCAAGAGGCTGGTCCCTGCTTCTAGACCAGACATCAGGACAAGTCCTTCCAAAGGGCCAACGAGCAAATATCTCAGGCTCCACAGGTCATGTGGTCTGTGTTTCGCTATGCCAGCCTGCCCTTGTGCATCAAGGCTCCCAGAGTGTGAATGAAGGGTGTAGCCCACAACTGTTCTAATAAAACTTTATTTGGGACACCAACATTTTAATTTTATACACTTTTCATGTTTCCCAAAATATTGTTGTTAACATTTTTCAACCACATAAAAACATCACACCCATTCCCAGTGTGAGGCTAGGCTATGGGTCAGGGTCAGAGTTGGCCAACTCTAGCTCTAGACCCAGGAAGTGGGGAAAGAAACAGAGAAGCATTTACCTGGGTGATGAGGAAGAGACCTCAAACAGGCAGCAATTGTGGGAAAAGATTTGGACTGTCACTGACTGGGAAGTAAGCTTTCATTGACTGTAATCAGATTCAAAAGAAATTGCTGGGTCCCCAGAGTTATTGCTGGAGAAGGGTATGGCAACCCACTCCAGTATTCTTGCCTAGGGAATTCCATGGACAGTGGAGGCTGGGAGGTGGGGGGAGTGGTTGGCTACCATCCATGGGGTCACAAAAGTTGGACACGACTGACCAACTAACACACACAACAGAATGGAAGTGCTGAGCAAGTGTATTCATTGCTGCTAAGCTGCTAAGTCACTTCAGTCGTGTCCGACTCTGTGTGACCCCATAGATGGCAGCCCATCAGGCTCCCTGTCCTTGGGATTCTCCAGGCAAGAACACTGGAGTGGGTTGCCATTTCCTTCTCCAATGCATGAAAGTGAAAAGTGAAAGGGAAGTCGCTCAGTCGTGTCCGACTCTTCGAGACCCCATGGACTGCAGCCTACCAGCCTCCTCTGTCTATGGGATTTTCCAGGCAAGAGTACTGGAGTGAGGTGCCATCGCCTTCTCCGAGTGTATTCATTAGAACTCTACAAATAATTCAAAATAACTTTGACCAGTGTAAGAAAAGAAAATTAGAGTGAGGTGGAATTAAAATAAGGACAGCATGTGTCTCACAAGTATAAGACAGTATGAAGTAAATGCAGAAGAGAAATTCTTTGAGGTTAAGATGGAAAAAAAAAAAAAAAAAACCTTAGAAAAGCTTAATTTGAAAGTCCTATGGGAAAGGACTCCGGGAATGAGGAGCAACTTGAGTAAAGGGATTTGCACTGCATGATTTGCCCAGTCATGTCCAACTCTTTTGAGACCCTGTGGTCTGTAACTCAACAGGCTCCTCTGTCCATGGCATGTCTCAGGCAAGAATATTGGAATGGCTTGTCATTTCCTCCTCCAGGGAATTTTTCAGACCCAGGAATTGAACCCACATCTCTTGCATTCCTGCATTGGCAGGCAAGTTCTTTACCAACTGAGCCATAGGGGAAGCCCATGGACAGAGGAGCCTGGGAGGGATATTTAGGGTTGGAAACAGTCAAGGGTTAGAGGCAAGAATAAGTCAGATGTGCTGTGAATTACCAGAGAGGTCAGGCAATGGGAACGAAAATGAAGCTGTGGTTCCATCCTGTCTCCTGCCCATAGAAACTCAGGGCTCTGACCCACCTGGCTTCTAACAGGACCACCTCTGAAGCCAGAAAGGAGCAAGCAGGCCCAGGGCACCTCGGCTGAGATGCAGACCACCAGCCCCTCTCTGGGAACCAAGGGCCTGGGGAGAGGCCTGAGTTCCCAACAGTGAGGTTAAGGGTCTCCAGTGATGAAGGTGGACAGTCTGTCAAGATGGGGAACACAGACAGATGCCCTGCTGACTCCTGACCAACTCCCAGGACCAGGCAGGACTTTCCTTCTCTCCCCCATCCCTGTCTTCCACCTATGAGAAGGAAGAGCGACTCTCACAGCAGTCAGGTGGAATGGGCTGCAAAGACACTGTTAGCACACTGGGAAGGAGGGCACCAGCGGGAGTGCAGGGGAACAAGGAGGGTGCTCTGGGGGAGTCCTCGTCCGGGTGCTGCCCTTTCATGCCCTAATGGACGGCTTCTCCCACTGGGAGCTGGTCCCCGCATGGCTGGTGCAGGGAGAGCAGCAGGGATGCTCGAGCACCTGCTGGGACTGCTCCTGGGCTCACCTGCCCCTGCCCTTTGCATCTGCAGGGGACAGGACCACGCCGTGTCAGCTTAGATGGGGTTAGGAGCAGCCTGCCAGCTCTGGGCTCCAGAATTCACCAGAATGACCCCACAGCCTCAGCACTTGAGTCAAATTTGTTTCCATCAGAAATAACTGAGTGGTCTGTGCTGGAGAGAGGCTGGCCTTCTGGGACTGGAGCCAGGAGGGGGATGTGGGTGGGGCCCAGCAGCACAGCAGGGAAGAAAGGTCCAGGATAGGGAGGAGGGAAAGGAGACTAGGAACAGAGTTAACCCCTTTCAAAACAGAGCTAACCGCTTTTAAATTTCCCTTTTAAAACTTGGTGCTGGACCAAGTTTATACAGTCTGGAGAAGGAAAAAAAAAAAAAAATTCCCCAGATGGGTCTTCAGAACACAGTCCAAGTCTGAGGTCTGTTCCCTTGGAAACACTGCTCTAGAACCGACGAGAGAGCAAGAAGCCTCAGTGCTGGGACCAGGGTAGATTAAAACAACAGGGACAACAATCCTCCTTAGATCACAATGTCTCCATTAGCTGGAGAGAGGGAGCATATGATTAGACACAGACTGGGAGGTTTCCAATTTGAACCAGAAATCAAATTGCTAACATCTGCTGGATCATAGATAAAGAAAGAGAATCCCAGAAAAACATCTACTTCTGCTTTATTAACCATGCCAGAGCCTTTGATTGTGTGGAACACAATAAACTGGAGAATTCTTAAAGAGATGGGAATACCAGGCCATCTTGCCTGCCTCCTGAGAAATCTGTGTGCTTTTCAAGAAGCAACAGTTAGAACCAGACATGAACAATGGACTGGTTCCAAATTGGGAAAGGAATATTTTGCCGGGGTCCAGCCCTGGTGGATCCAGGGAATTCGAAGTGGGGATGGCGTCAGGGAGGAGAGATTTATTTATTTAGACATATAAAGAGAGATTAGGAAAGAATAGTGTAGTGGAGAAAAGAGGCTGAAATTTCTTGGTTTACACAGGAAGCCAATAAAGCCCCGAGACAAGGGACTTGTACCATCTACGTAGGCCACAGGCANGTAAAAAGTGAGAGGAAAACACCTCCCCTGGCTGTGCAGCAAGTGGTTTTCAGCTTATCATAAATGAGCTCCCCTCCCCCACCCCAGCTCCACCTGTTTCCCTCCTTCACAGCAGAAAGAGGTCTAGAAACCAAACCACAACAGAGAAGGTGTGTTATTTGATAAGCTCTCTAACTACCACACACACACACACACAATTAAAATGACAAAAAGTATACGTGCACAACCTGAAAGATGCACACACATTAATGACACTAATATGTGTAAAGATGCACAGCTGGCATCCATCTGCTATGAAGGAAGCCGCTGTCCACGGGGTGAAGGGTTAGATGGACACAAAACTGCTCTGCACCTTCTCTGTTCCTCGCTTCGCTCCTGACAGAGGCTCACCACATTGACAGGCGAAGAACCTGTTTCTAGGCTTTGAAGTCACATCATGTGTTCCTCCTTCAGTTCTCCCTGGTCCAGGGACTCCCAACCTCAAAGCGTGAAGCCTTCACAAGGAGCCTGTGAGCTGTATGACACACCTCACCCAAGGGAGAGACATACAGGCTACTAGGCTCATGTCCCAGGGAAACGGCGCCTCGATATGCAAAATGAAAAAATAAAGAAACAGGGTAACAGTGATTGCAAGAGTGGCTTGAGCTTCACCCCATCTCATAAGCATGTTTTAACCCATTGTGACAAGCAGCCGTTCCTCAAAGTGTCAAAGTGATGACTGCGGATTTCCTAAATTTAAAACCTCACTGTCAAAACGCACAGGTGTACCTGCAGTACATCATGGAATGAGACTGACAGGAAGGGGGCACACCCATTCTGCCACACCCAAGGAAGTTTTCTCTCCACAAGCTGCAGGAGTCATTGTTTGCCAAGCTCTTCAAGGCAGACTGGGAACCATGTTTGGAAAACAAAGAGCTTTTTAATTGTTGCTGACATGAATGAACTCTCTGAAACAACAGCTCTGTCTTGAGATTATATTAAAAGCTTGTGAGCAGGCTGCAAAGCTTCCTCATACAAAGACAACTCCAAAGAAGCCTTTTAATTGTTTCCAAAAAAAATTCTCAAGTGAGGGATGCCTCATTTCAGTTCCCGCTGGATGCAGTCATTGTAAGTTTACAGAATGAAACTGAGAAACAATCTTTGTATTGACTTTGGCGGGTGAAAAACACAATCCAGGTGGACAACTTGGACCAGAGTAGGAAGTCTGTTGTCAAGGTTAGCCATGTGTCCAGCCTAAAAGTTCGCTAATGGCAATGATATCTGGCTATTAAAATACCATCCAAGGAGATAATTTTCTTCCTGTCTTTCTAGTCACAGAATGTCTGGTGCTGGGTATAAATTATGGACAGAAGAACTCATTTGGAGAAATGTTGACCCAGTCATACTTCATAGGTTTATTGCTACCCTGAGAGAAATGAACCTTGTGAAATTATAACCGCCAAACTACAACCAAGATCCTTCCAAAGGCAGACCTCCAGCAAGCAGAGAAGGTTAAGGGTGGGGGAGGGGCATCAAGCGTGCTCAGGGAGGCAGGAAAAGGCCAAGGAGACTGGGTTTAGTAAGCAGCCCAATGGGTCTGACGTCGAGGGAATGATTACCGCACTGTCTCCAATTCCCTTCATCAAGCAGCCTTACTTGAGATTCTCATGTCTTCAGGGTAAGTGATTATACCAAAAGTGCATATAAAATGTGGAGAGAGTATGTTTTCTCTAACCTTCACTGGATTCTCAGAAGACCCCAGAAGTTAAAACTGCTAAAAAATAAAATAAAAATAAACTGGGCATGGAGGACTGAAGAAAGCTGTAAAGCCTTTGACCCTCCTTCCATGGGGAAGTGGGTTTTCTCTCCCCTCCCCAGGGATGTAAACTGGACCATGGCTGCTTTTACCAGCAGGATGCCGTGGATGAGCTCTGGGCTCGGCCTAGACAAGCAACACAAGCACTGGGGTGCTGGAGCCCTGAGAACATTGTCCATGAGAGGCTCCTGCTGCACACAGAAGACCCAGAGGATGCGATGCTGAAGAGAGAGAGAGGCCAGGCAGCACCAGGCCCCAGATGCGAACAGAGAAATCATATTTGAGTGGATCCTGCAGGCCCAGCTGCTGCCAAACTGACCAGAGACAAATCATCCAGTCTAGCCCTTCCAGAATTCCTGAACCACAACATCATGAATGACATGATATAGTGGTTCTAAAACCACAGAAGTCAGGGATAACTTGCTTTAGAGCAAGAGATAAACACACCTTTAAAGAGACAAGAACGTCACATACCACTCAAAATTTATGGACAGTCTGTAAAATTATAAACAGAAACATAATTATAAAACAAAACATGTGGGTTCCTGTACAATTTCTGTGTTGCTTGCCAGTTCCTGTACAATTTCCGTGAAGCTCTCTTTCAATAATTTCTTAGTTTAAAAAAAAATTTTAACTTGCCAAAAGAGAAACATTAAAAAATAAACAGAACTCAGCATTTTCAATGCAAACAATGCAAATGATGTTTAGGTTTATTTCATTTTCTTGACTTTCCATCCTGCCTATTTCCTGCCAGTCTTCCATGCACCTTATTGTATGTTCTGCTCACGCTTGTTCTCGGCTCATCTTACCCTTGATGCCTCCTCACCTTATTAGTTCACAGCCACTGTAAAATGGTTTCTTTCTGAAATGACTTACAGAAGAAATTCTTTCCTGAAAAACCTATAGGCAACCTATAGATTGCCTAATCGATTAGTTCTCATTTTATTTTTGCTAAAGATTTGTCTAGGTACTTTGCCCAACACAAAGAGAAACTCCTAAAAATAGAAAAAGAAAGAAAAGAATCTAATAATTTTACTTAAGTTTAGATCCTATTACTTCTCTATAATTTCCTTTCCTATCCCTTGAAACAAAAAGAAATGTTAACTCTATAAGATACAAGCTGGTTAAAGTGAACTTGCATAATTTCTTCTCCTCTCACTTACCTGGAATAAAAACTTAGGAATTCGCATGACTCTTGGATCTACCTTAAGTACCATCCTCACAACAAAAACTCCAATCACAATTCTATTTTAAACTGGATTTTCTAATTCTAGGTAACAATCAAAATGGGTTTCTTACCAATTTTTACCTTAGCCTGCTAACTTTGGCAGCAGCATCTTGCTAGAATTTTGAGAAGAAGACATGAGGAGAGAGTGAGAAGAGTCCTTATGGGTATTGTTGAACATTTGCTTCATGCTCTCTGGATTTGGCAGGTTTCCACATCTCATTCTTTCTCTGGTGAGGTTTTTTAGAAATTCCTCCACTTCTGCAGTTCCCTTAATGAAAGAAAATATTATTATTCTGTGTATGTCTAAGTCAAAAGATACTGATATTCAAAATTTTTATTCCAAACCCAATCAAAATTTCATTCATTTTTCCCCCAAGTTAATCTGGCAATGGATGTATCAAAATACAGTGAAACAGTTTGGTAAAATACCATGCCTCAAAATGATGGAGTATAAACATTGAAATTCTCTGTAGAAATCTGGAAAATATTTATCTTGTATTAAATTAAAAACCATAATGCAAATATATGTATGCATAATTACTGAAAGAGTTTAAATATGAAAAATTTCTAGGTAATATAAAATATAAAAAGCAGTTGTGTCTGTTGAATTGTGACAAGTATGCTGAAAAAATTCAATGGGAAAAGAGCAGCCTTTGCAACAAACTGTAGTGGGAAAACTGGACATCCACACGTAAATGGTGAAAATGGAGTCCTACCTCTCACCAGACAAAATTAACTCAACATGGACCACAGGTAGAAATGTTAGAGCCAAATCTTAAAATTCTAGAAGAGAACATAACAGCAACTTTTTGGGACCCTGACTTAGACAATAGTTTCTTGGGCAAAGCACAAGGGACAAGAGAAAAATAGATAAATCAGACTTCAGGAAAATTAAAAACTTTTGTGCTACAAACAGTACTATCAAGAAAGTGAAATAACAACCCATAAAATGGGAGGAAACATTTGTTAAACAGGTCTGATAAGGAATTTGTGTTTGGAATAATACAAAGAAAACTAACAAGTCAATAACAAAAAGAAAACCCAATTTAAAAATTGGTAAAGAATCTAAATAGACCTTCTTCCAGATGATCAATAAGCAGAAGGAAAACGTGCCTAACCTCAGTAATGATTAGGGAAATACCAAAGAATAGCACAGTGAGATACCACCTCACATTCACTAGAATGGCTATCATCAAAAGCATGAAAAAAATATAACAAGCATGTACAAGATTAGGATGCCAGGAGCCACCATGGGAGATCCCATCCATGACAAATGTCATGTGGAGAAGACCTGACAGGCAAAGGCGGATCAGGTGAGAGACTCCATAGACCTGCTCCAGCATCTACCCCAAAACCAAAATCTGTCTGTCTTACTATTTTGTGCCTTTCACCAACTCTTCGACATTAACAGGGGGCTATCCCCGACCACCTTTCTCTGGAGAAAATCAACTTAGGGCTCTAGCTAATAAGTCTCCTGGACATGAAAGGAATATTTCAATTCAAACCCCCTCTGTTAGCATTCTAGCTTGCCTGACAGGTTTATCCAGACTCTTGCAGCTATGCATGTGATTATTCACAGCCTCCCAACTGTGAGAGGCATGGGAAGCCTAAAAATATAGAGCCTTTTGAAGAGTTAAAAACTATTAGAGTGGTGCTGGTATAGGATTTCACTGTTGAGCCAATGCTTGCTGCTAAGTTCCCATATCTTTTATCCACTGTGCACCTGGGAGTGCAATAGTTAATGTAGTTGGAATTTAAGAAAAATAAGCAATAGCCTTGAAAGTAACCATATCAGACCTTTGAGCTAATTGGTTCTTTCTTTGTTGTAACTCACTACACCTTTGCTCCATGAGAAATGTAACTTTGTTTAATACTTTCTGGGGCTGACATAGATTAGAAATATAAGAAAAAACATTTCAAGGGAAAATAAGTTTTCTGGTTGAGTAGCCTTTATCAAAACATGGTCATAAAATGTTCACAGGCCTCCAAGGCCAGAAGATAATGTACACAACATTGTTTATGGGAAAGGTATGCAGAAAAAATCCTGGTTTCGATAAAGACAAATCAGATGTAATGTTTGGGCTGACTGTATGACTTTGCATCTTTCATTTCCCTCTATGTACAAGTCAAGGTATAAAAGTTCTTTTTGAAAATAAAATTACGGGCCTCACTCACCGAAGCTTGGTCACCCCGTGTCTTTCTTTTTTTCTTTCTTTTTCTCCTTCTCTTTTTCAGACTGATCCCTTGGAGCATAGAGGCTCTCTGCGTACACTTTACTGCCTGGGCTTCTAAGACCTGAACGGGAAGGTGTTCTGCATCTTCACTCCCTTGGGAGACTGGGAGGGTGCCTGCAGCCTACGTGAACAGAGCAAGTCCCTTGTCTTGGGACTTTATTGGCTTTCTGTGTAAACCAAGGAATATCAGCCTCTTTCTCTCCTCTATTTTCTTATCTACAACATTCTTTCTTTATCTCTCTCTCATTCTCTTTGCCGACACTGTCACACTTCAGATACCCTGGATCCAACTAGGACAGGACCCCAGCATTAGGAGAAATTGAAGCCCTCACATATTGCTGGCAGATTTTTTAAATGGTACAGCCACTTTGGAAAATTTGACCATTTCTCCACCTGTTAAACATATAGCTTCCACAAGACTCAGAATTCCACTCCTGCATGTAAACCCAAGAGAAATGAAAACACAAATTCACATTAAAAGTTACTTCTAATGTTCACAACAGCACTGTTCATAGCAACTAAAAAATGAAAACAACCCATGTGTTCCTCCACTGGTAAAAGAATAAAGTGTGATGGATCCATGCCATACAATATTATTCAGCAACAAAAAGAAGCTAAATCACTCAGTTCAGTTCAGTCTCTCCGTCATGTCTGAAATATTTGTGACCCCATGGACAGCAGCACGCCAGGCTTCCCTGTCCATCACCAACTCTCAGAGTTCACTCAAACTCCTGTCCATTTGGTCGGTGATGCCATCTAACCATCTCATCCTCTGTCATCCCCTTCTCATCCCACCTTCAATCTTTCCCAGCATCCGGGGCTTTTCAAATGAGTCAATTCTTCACATCAGGTGGCCAAAGTATGGAGTTTCAGCTTCAGCATCAGCCCTTCCAATGAATATTCAGGACCAACTTCCTTGAGGATGGACTGGTTGGATCTCTTTGCAGTCCAAGGGACTCTCAACAGTCTTCTCCAATGCCACAGTTCAAAACCATCAGTTGTTCAGTGCTCAGCTTTCTTTATAGTCCAACACTCACATACATACATGAATACTGGAAAACCCATAGCTTTGACTATATGGACCCTTGTTGGCAAAGTAATGTCTCTGCTTTTTAATATGCTATCAAGATTGGTCATAAATTTTATTCCAAGGAGAAAATGTCTTTTAAGTTCATGGCTGAAATCACCATCTGTGATGATTTTGGAGCCCCCCAAAATAAAGTCTGTCACTGTTTCCATTGTATCCCCATTTATTTGCCATGAAGTGATGGGACCAGATGCCATGATCTTCGTTTTCTGAATGTTGAGTTTTAAGCCAATTTTTTCACTCTCCTCTTTCACTTTTATCAAGAGGCTCTTTAGTACTTCTTCACTTTCTTCCATATCTGAGGTTATTGATATTTCTTCCGACAATCTTGATTCCAGCTTGTGTTTCATCCAGCCCAGCATTTCTCATTATGTACTCGGCAGATAAGTTAAATAAGCAGGGTGACAATATACAGCCTTGATGTACTCCTTTCCAGATTTCAGACCAGTCTGTTGTTCCATGTCCACTTCTAACTCTTGTTTCCTGACCTGCATACAGATCTCTCAAGAGGCAGGTCAGGTGGTCTGATATTCCCATCTCTTTCAGAATATTCCACAGTTTATTCTGATCCACACAGTCAGAGGCTTTGGCCTATCAATAAAACAGAAATAGATATTTTTCTGGAACTCTGTTTTTTCAATGATAAAACGGATGTTTGCTATTTGATATCTGGTTCCTCTGCCTATTCTATATCACTGGTACCTGCTAAAACATGATAAACCTTTAAATTATTCTGTTGAATGAAAAAATCCAGTCATAAAATCACATGTTTTATGAGTTCATTTTCATGCAATATCCAGCATATGAAATTTGTAGAGAGAGATCATGGCATCTGGTCCCATCACTTCATGGGAAATAGATGGGGAAAGTGGAAACAGTATCAGATTTTATTTTGGGGGGGTCCAAAATCACTGCAGATGGTGACTGCAGCCATGAAAGTAAAAGATGCTTACTCTTTGGAAGGAAAGTTNGAGGGAATGATGCCAAAGCTGAAACTCCAGTACTTTGGCCACCTCATGTGAAGAGTTGACTCATTGGAAAAGACTTTGATGCTGGGAGGGATTGGGGGCAGAAGGAGAAGGGGACGACAGAGGATGAGATGGCTGGATGGCATCACAGACTCGATGGACATGAGTCTGAAGTGAATTCCAAGAGATCGTGATAACAGGGAGGCCTGGCATGCTGCAATTCCTGGAGTCACAAAGAGTTGGACACGACTGAGCAACTGATCTCATCTGATCTGATCTGAAAGACAGAAAGTAGATTAGTGATCATCAAAGGCAGGGAGTGGAAGTGTTGGCCAAAACTGGGAGTGACCGCTAGTTTGAGTTAATAAAATGCTCTAAAATCAGACTGTTATAGCTATCCAGTATGATAGTTATCCAGTGTGCATGTGGGTCACATATTCTGTGAATATTAATATGCCATACTGTGAAATCACTAAAAACCATTGAAATACACATTTTGAATGGGTGAATTTTAAAGTACACAAAATATAACCCAATAATGCTACTTCTGAAAAAGATGGTGGATAGTTGTTTTTATAAGATGTTCTTTAAAATTTGTTTGTGAAATCATATTTGTATTCAGGGTATCGTCAATTACAATATCGTATTAGTTTTAGGTGTACAGCAAAGTGATTCAATTATATACTTTTTTCACATTATTTTCCTTTATAGGTTATTATAGGATATTGAGTATAGTTCCCTTTGCTCTATAGTAAATCCTTGTTGCTTACTTGTTTTATATAGTTTGTATCTATTAAACCCAAACTAATTTACCCCCCACCTTTGGTAACCATAAGTTTATTTTCTATGTCTGTGAGTCTATTTCTGTTTTATAAATAAGTGCCTTTGTATCTTTTTTAGATTCTACATATGAATGATATTGTGTGATAGTTGTCTTCTCTGTCGACTTGCTTCACTTAAAATAGTATCATAATCTCTAGGTCTATTCATGTTGCTGCAAATGGCATTATTCCATTCTTTTTTATGGCTGACTAGTATTCTATTGTATATACATATCAATATCACATCTTTATCCATTCATCTGTCAGTGGACATTTAGGTTACTTTAATGTCTGGGCTATTGTGAATAGTGCTGTTATGAAGGGTGGAAGGCTTGTATCATTTTGAATTAGAGTTTTTTCCAGATATATGACCAGAAGTGAGATTGCTGGATCATATGGCTACTTTATTTTTAGCTTTTTAAAAATCTCCATACTGTTCTTCATTATGGCTGCACCAATTTACATTCCTCTGAACAGTGTACAGTTCCCTTTTTCCATACTGTCTCCAGCACTTGCTATTTGTAAACTTTTAATGATGAAGATGTGAAAACAATGGAAACAGTGAGACTTTTCTTGGGGGCCTCCAAAATCACTGTAGATGGTGACTGCAGCCAAAAAATTAAGACACTTGCTCCTTAGAAGAAAAACTATGACCAAACTAGATAGCATATTTAAAAGCAGAGACTTACTTTGCCAACAAAGGTCTGTCTATTCAAAGCTATGGTTTTTCCAGTAGTCATGTATGGATGTGAGAGTTGGACTATAAAGAAAGCTGAGCACCAAAGAATTAATGCTTTTGAACTGTGGTGTTGGGGAAGACTGTTGAGAGTCCCTTGGACTGCAAGGAGATTCAACCAGTCCATCCTAAAGGATATCAGTCCTGAATATTCCTTGGACAGACTGATGCTGAAGCTGAAACTCCCATACTTTGGCCATCTGATGTGAAGAGCTGACTCATTTGAAAAGACCCTGATGCTGGGAAAGATTGAGGGCAGGAGAAGAAGGGGATAATAGAGGATGAGATGGTTCAATGGCATCACTGACTTGATGAACATGGATTTCAGTAAGCTCCAGGAGTTGGTAATGGACAGGGAAGCCTAGCGTGCTGCAGTACATGGGTTTGCGAAGGGTCAGGCACAACTGAGTGACTGAACTGAAACTGGATTCTGAGGAGTCTGAGGTGATACCTCATTGTGGTTTTGATTTTCATTTCTCTAATAGTGATGTTGAGCATCTTGTTATGTGTCTATTGGCCATTTGTATGTTGAGTGACGCTGTTGATCACTCTTGAGCTCACACGCACAGCACTGCAGTTACTTAGAGAGGGAAGAGAGGTCCCCGCATCCCATCAGAGTTACCTTCACAGGTAGGGGCGTGAAGGGATGTTCACTTGGGCAGCTGGATGCACTGAATTAGCAATTCTAAAGGAAATGATCTGCAACTCACTCATGCCACCAGCAACTTTCTCTATGAATTAATCGGCTCTGAACCTGCTCACAAACACATCCACTTCAATGTAAGGAAATAATCTGCTGGAAAAGACTGATCCCATGACAATCTGCATTTATAACTGAGGCAATAGTTTTGCTTGTCCCCTTCCATCAGCAATAGACTTGGAGCCTAACATGGTTAATCTTTTGGAGCTGTGATCACTGTCTCTGTTCTTTCCTTTAGTTCTATGGTTTCTGGTTTATAAATCTCTCCCTCCTCCCTCATACCAGTTTCTTTGTTGTATCACTACAGACAGCACAGAGGTGAAATAAATGAAATCTCAGATCCTGAGGCTTCTCAAAGCCTAACAACTGACTGAAGAAGGAGACCAGGGTCGGGGCAGGAAGCGAGCCGCACGGTGTCCAGCCTGGTTGAGCCACATACCCTGTCCTGACAGCAATGTCTGGGCGCCAGAGGTACATGACCAGAGGCCACTCCCCAGCCCCTTGATTCTCAGGCTAATAGAGCAAGACCTTAGAGGTCAACTTTTCCAGCTCCTACTAGATGCGCAAACCAATGTCCAGGGAGATGGAAATGCTAGCTACATGGCTAGTTATTGACAGAGTTAGTGCTAGAATCTGCTCTTTTCTTTATACATAGTTATGAGAGAAAAGCATCTTTCACCAAAAAAGGTCATGCTAGACTCTTTAAGCTCCCGGTACTTCAGAACATGACCTTGTCTGGAAACTGGGAGATCACAAGTGTGATTCTACTGGACTGGATTATACTGGATCATAAGTTGTGGTCATACTGGCCTAGGGTGCCCCCTGACTCAGTATAACAGGTGTCCTCACAAGAAGACAGAGACACAGGAACGGAGCTACCTTGCGACTGAGGCCAGGGCTGCACTGAGGCAGCTGCAAGACAGCAGCACAGGGCTCCTGGCAGGACCCTGGCCCAGCTTCTCCGGAGCTGGAAAGGGGCAGGGAAGGACCTCCTGCCCCTTTCAGTGGAGTGTGGTCCCTCCTGCATTTTGATTTTGGACTTCTAGCTTCCAGAGCTTGGAGACAATACATTTCTGCTGTTTAAAGTACCCAGTTTGTGGTACTTTGTTACAGTAGTCCTGGGATACTAACACACCCACCACTTTGCTCAGCAGTCAGTCCTAAAGGAAATCAACCCTGAATGTTCACTGGAAGGACTGATGCTGAAGCTGAATCTCCAATACTTTGGCTATCTGATGCAAAAAAACTGACTCATTGGAAAAGACCCTGATGCTAAGAAAGATTGAAGGCAGGAGGAAAAGGGGAAGTCAGAGGATGAGATGGTTGGATGGCATCACTGACTCAATGGACATGAATTTGAGCAAGCTCCAGGAGACAGTGAAAGACAGGGAAGCCTGGCACACTGCAGTCCATTGGGTCACAAAGAGTCAGACATGACTGAGCGACTGAACAACTTTGCTCACACTGAGTCTTACTACAGGGCTGCTGCAGAGCAGACTTATCCTGTCTTTACAGTCACAGAAACCAGAAGAATCTGTCCACCTCCCCAGCCACTGTCCCTATATTTGGACACTCACTTTCAGACACCAAGTGTCAAAGGCAGTTTTCTTCTTTCCTTTGAGCCACATTTCAAGTTGCATCAGAACCAGAGGAGTAGGAGTCACCACAGCTCCTGTTAGGGGATATGAAAAATATTCTTGATGCCAAAACACCTCCCTTCCTGATCCTGACAACATGGCAGCGGGCAGTAATCCCTGGAGCATCGGCACTGAGTTCCCTCGAGTCTTCCCAACACAGAGTGATCCAGGAAAGGTCATGCATGCCGTCCCCAGCATTTCTGTGTGGGTGGGTCCGTCTCAGGTGGAAGAAGTGCGCACACACCACACACACAGGGCAGCCCAGTGCAGGCAGCTGGGTGCGGTAGAAGAGCGCACCTGCTGGAGACGCAAGGACCCTGGCTGGACTCTGTGTGCTCTGCGCCGTGCCCCGAGGAGAGACATCTTCCTTCCCTGAGTTTCATCATCTGGAAGGGCTTCCCCGGGGGCTCTGTTGGTAAAGAATCTGCCTGCAATGCAGGAGATCTGAGTTCCATCCCTGAATAAAGGTACTAAGTACTAAAACCCACCTTGCCAGATTCATGTAATATACATAGATGAAGTTACTTAAAACACAGCCTATTCAGATACACAATAATTGAGTGTGGGTTATTGATATTTTCATTGCTATTTTATTAAATCCCAGCACTGGACAAAGACCTTCATGGAAAATCTAACCATGTCTCATCAGCTTTTCTCCATCCTATGTTGGAAGCATGAGACAGGGGTCCCATGTCATCCAGCTTTATCTGTCCTAGCAGAGCATCGATTCATGGAGCCATTGGGTAGGGACCAACACCCATGTAAATCACGGTCTGTGAACAGAGGGCTTGGTGCACAGCAAGCAGTCAAAAATATCTGTTGCATGTTGAATACATGTTACACAAACACTTTTCCTCAGGATTCACAATCAGCCATTTAAAATGAGCAAGTAAGTATTCTTGTCCTAAAACACTGACTCTTTTCACTATTAAGAAACGCCAAGTACGGACATCATCCAAGGTCACCCAGCCTCAATCTGAAAATACATTGTTTTTCACGAGAGCTTTCCAAAACCAGTGCATCAGTGACACTTTGCTTTAATCAAATTTTACAGTAAGTCAGTCCTTTGGATGTTGCAGACTAGGAGTCACGCTTTCTGATATTTCTCTTGCCCCAAGTTTGCATCCATAGGCTTCCAAATGTGCATTCTCTTCCACGGAAGCTCAACTGGCCTGTTTTTAAATCTGAGATCTTCAAAGAGGATGCTATACCACATGTATGTACACACACACACACACACACACACACACACACACACACAGAGGTAATAACTGGATACAAGTTAGTCCAGGTCCATTTCCCTTGAGTCTCTTCCCTTCTTGTTTTACATCCCTTGCTTTCTAGTTTCCATGTGCAGCCTTAAGACAGGCATCTTTTGCTATATTCATCCTCTCATGTCAGTTGCCCGACTTTAACAGGCTCATCACCATTATTTGAGGACTGTGACTAACAAAAAAGAAATTTGCTGTGTTCTTCCTGTAGGCTCTCAACAGACGTAGACGGAAAAAACCCTGTGACTTGACTGCCATCTAGAGAAGCCTAGAGATACTGGAATTAAACAAGCTAATCTAGTATCTTGATAGGTTTACATTTCTCTAACCCTTTAGGCAAAAATAATAATAATAATAAGGAAAAGGCTTTTAAACAAGACATGCAGAAAATACTTAAATGCTATATTGTAGCTTGGGATGTTTTTATTCATCTTTTTTTATAAAAATGTATGCAATTGTATTGTTCCTATGGAGAAATGATACTACTCATGATAGCCATCTGCTTGCGTTTGAATTTATTTTATGGATTCCTTTAGAAAATATACATCAAGGTAATGCAATTATTATATCTGCACATTTGTGATGCTGTAATTAAAACTGGGAGGTTGTTCTCATTAAATTATCCAGATTGTTACTGACTTCTTTCCTGCTGGCTTATGAGTTTTCATCTTAATATGGGCTTCAGAACCTCTCTGTGCTGTTCCTGTCATATTAATACTGGTGGCTCGGATTAAAAAATCTGCCTATAATGCAGGAGACTCAGGTTTGGTCCCTGGATAAGAAGATCCCCTGGAGAAGAAAACAGTAATCCACTCCAGTATTCTTGCCTGGAGAATCCTATGGACAGAGGAGTCTGGCAGGCTATAGCCCATGGGGTCACAAGAGTCAGACATGACTTAGCGACTAAACCACCACCACCACTAGTATTCTTGCCTGGAGAATAACATGGACAAGGAGCCTGGTGGGCTACAGTCCATGGGGTTGGACACAACTGAGCCACTAACACAACATCACTAGACAAAAAACTTACCCAGTTTCATAAAATGTCTTTTGAACAACTGTATCACGCAAAGCTTTAATAAAGCCTAAAGATATGGGAACTTTAAAAATGATTTCAATGAATTTTCCTCTGTTCCTGTAAAACAAATCTGTAGATTTTCTGTAAAGATCTAGTACCTAGAAATCTAAAAGAATTGGTGGTTTTCCTTTTCTTTTACATTACCATAGGAAATATCTGTTATTCCAGTGCCAAGAAGTCAACACTTGAGCTTATTGAGATTCTTGACCATTTTCACAACAGGATTTTTATATTTCACAGCTTGCAGATAATGGTGAGGAGAGTGTTAAATTCAGGAAATTGACAAACTGAAATGTAAAGGATGAGTTACAGTGGATGATGCACATCTGAAGGCTACATAGTGAAACAGGAAGGAAAGAAACAGGAAAATTCAGAGTATTAACTTTAAAACCACAGACTAAAAATTTAATCCCATTCTATGTTGTCAGGTATCACATTTTTTGTGCACTGCATCCTGTTAAAAATTTGATTTAAAATCTGAGACCAATAGAGTGTCTGTGAAAGAGAATGCAATTTGGAAGCCTATGGATGCAAATTTGGGGCAAGAGAAAATCCAGAAAGTGTGACTATTCCATTCCTAGTCTTCTATATCCAAAGGACTTTGATGTATTCCAAAATATGGCTTAAGTTTCATTAATGCAACGTTGGTTTTGTAAAGCTGTAGTGCAAGGCAATGTATTTCAGGACCAAGTCCAGGTAAACATAGATGAAGGCTGGGTGCTTCCAACTAGAGCCAGAAGACTTTTCCTTGAAGGTCAGGCAGTAAACATCTTCTACTTTCTGGACCACAGGGTCTCAGCTAATCAGTTGTCACTGTAGCATGAGAGCGACATGTCAACCAGTTAGTGTGGCCATGTCTCAGGAAAACTCTATGAAAACAGGCCAGCCGTGGTGTCAGACAGGATCTTGGATTTGCCCAATGGGAACAACTGTCAAATGGCAGAGGCCGGAACCATCAGTTACTCAGTGTCCAAAGGGGCAGAACTCACACAGGAGCCTTAAGCCCACTGACACCAGCTCCAGTCTACTGGAACTGGGGCCTTTTTTTAATACAGCTGGTACACCTTCTGCAATATTGAACTTAAAATACTCTCAAGAAAAATGACTTTCTCTCAGATAGACATATATACACAGAGACACACATGCACACAGTCTTCTCAGGTGAGTAATGGAAGCAGAAGGCACAAGACAAATGAACTGGATATAGATGAATATTTATGTTCTCTGTCTCAAAGCCTGTTTCAGATTGCTACACCTTCCTAGGACTAGATTCTATAGCATCTATCAGATGCATTTTCATTTTAAAACAGCTTCTATTTCACAGTTGGTATTCTCCCATAAATTATGCCTGTAAAAATGACCACGGGAAAGAATCTTTGCCTAAAAATCTAAACACTGAAGTAGCTGCACTGACGGGGAATTTCCATATAACTCCGTGTCCTGGTCCCTGAAGAGCTGCTGATCATAGGCAGGGCACGTTAGAAGAGACAGGCTGTGGATAAAGAGCAATCTGTGACAGTATGCTTTAATCAAGCACGGGGGGGTTTCTAGTTTTTCAGTCTACTTCACCATCTCAAGGAGGATGCTTGCTCTCCCTTTTGATAGATCAGCAGTTTCACATTCAGTTTTTTGAGAACTCTGCATGATGACTTCCTTGACCATGAAGACACACAACCATGAACTCCTGTAATCACTGCCCTGCTGATTTTTCCTTCTGCCTGTGACTGGCCCATGCAAAGGGTAGACAGAGCCCAGACGGGAAGGGGACAGCCCTGGTGGAAACCACTGCTCCAGCTCACACTGGCCCCGGGGCCCTGAGGAAGCTACTCAACTGCTCTGAGAACCGGTCTCTTCCACATAAAACAGGGGGAGCACCAGCTCTACCAACACTGTTGGCACCATTTAAAAAGTATGTCTGTGAGGGGTCTTGCATGTCGCTCAGTACACACTCTGTCTCTTATACACATCTTACATCAAGGTAATGCAATTATTATATCTGCACATTTGTGATGCTGTAATTAAAACTGGGAGGTTGTTCTCATTAAATTATCCAGATTGTTACTGACTTCTTTCCTGCTGGCTTATGAGTTTTCATCTTAATATGGGCTTCAGAACCTCTCTGTGCTGTTCCTGTCATATTAATACTGGTGGCTCGGATTAAAAAATCTGCCTATAATGCAGGAGACTCAGGTTTGGTCCCTGGATAAGAAGATCCCCTGGAGAAGAAAACAGTAATCCACTCCAGTATTCTTGCCTGGAGAATCCTATGGACAGAGGAGTCTGGCAGGCTATAGCCCATGGGGTCACAAGAGTCAGACATGACTTAGCGACTAAACCACCACCACCACTAGTATTCTTGCCTGGAGAATAACATGGACAAGGAGCCTGGTGGGCTACAGTCCATGGGGTTGGACACAACTGAGCCACTAACACAACATCACTAGACAAAAAACTTACCCAGTTTCATAAAATGTCTTTTGAACAACTGTATCACGCAAAGCTTTAATAAAGCCTAAAGATATGGGAACTTTAAAAATGATTTCAATGAATTTTCCTCTGTTCCTGTAAAACAAATCTGTAGATTTTCTGTAAAGATCTAGTACCTAGAAATCTAAAAGAATTGGTGGTTTTCCTTTTCTTTTACATTACCATAGGAAATATCTGTTATTCCAGTGCCAAGAAGTCAACACTTGAGCTTATTGAGATTCTTGACCATTTTCACAACAGGATTTTTATATTTCACAGCTTGCAGATAATGGTGAGGAGAGTGTTAAATTCAGGAAATTGACAAACTGAAATGTAAAGGATGAGTTACAGTGGATGATGCACATCTGAAGGCTACATAGTGAAACAGGAAGGAAAGAAACAGGAAAATTCAGAGTATTAACTTTAAAACCACAGACTAAAAATTTAATCCCATTCTATGTTGTCAGGTATCACATTTTTTGTGCACTGCATCCTGTTAAAAATTTGATTTAAAATCTGAGACCAATAGAGTGTCTGTGAAAGAGAATGCAATTTGGAAGCCTATGGATGCAAATTTGGGGCAAGAGAAAATCCAGAAAGTGTGACTATTCCATTCCTAGTCTTCTATATCCAAAGGACTTTGATGTATTCCAAAATATGGCTTAAGTTTCATTAATGCAACGTTGGTTTTGTAAAGCTGTAGTGCAAGGCAATGTATTTCAGGACCAAGTCCAGGTAAACATAGATGAAGGCTGGGTGCTTCCAACTAGAGCCAGAAGACTTTTCCTTGAAGGTCAGGCAGTAAACATCTTCTACTTTCTGGACCACAGGGTCTCAGCTAATCAGTTGTCACTGTAGCATGAGAGCGACATGTCAACCAGTTAGTGTGGCCATGTCTCAGGAAAACTCTATGAAAACAGGCCAGCCGTGGTGTCAGACAGGATCTTGGATTTGCCCAATGGGAACAACTGTCAAATGGCAGAGGCCGGAACCATCAGTTACTCAGTGTCCAAAGGGGCAGAACTCACACAGGAGCCTTAAGCCCACTGACACCAGCTCCAGTCTACTGGAACTGGGGCCTTTTTTTAATACAGCTGGTACACCTTCTGCAATATTGAACTTAAAATACTCTCAAGAAAAATGACTTTCTCTCAGATAGACATATATACACAGAGACACACATGCACACAGTCTTCTCAGGTGAGTAATGGAAGCAGAAGGCACAAGACAAATGAACTGGATATAGATGAATATTTATGTTCTCTGTCTCAAAGCCTGTTTCAGATTGCTACACCTTCCTAGGACTAGATTCTATAGCATCTATCAGATGCATTTTCATTTTAAAACAGCTTCTATTTCACAGTTGGTATTCTCCCATAAATTATGCCTGTAAAAATGACCACGGGAAAGAATCTTTGCCTAAAAATCTAAACACTGAAGTAGCTGCACTGACGGGGAATTTCCATATAACTCCGTGTCCTGGTCCCTGAAGAGCTGCTGATCATAGGCAGGGCACGTTAGAAGAGACAGGCTGTGGATAAAGAGCAATCTGTGACAGTATGCTTTAATCAAGCACGGGGGGGTTTCTAGTTTTTCAGTCTACTTCACCATCTCAAGGAGGATGCTTGCTCTCCCTTTTGATAGATCAGCAGTTTCACATTCAGTTTTTTGAGAACTCTGCATGATGACTTCCTTGACCATGAAGACACACAACCATGAACTCCTGTAATCACTGCCCTGCTGATTTTTCCTTCTGCCTGTGACTGGCCCATGCAAAGGGTAGACAGAGCCCAGACGGGAAGGGGACAGCCCTGNTGTGTGTGTGTGTGTGTGTGTGTGTGTGTGTGTGTGTGTGTGTGGCTGAATCACTTTGCTGAACACCTGAAACTAACACATCAGAAATCAACTATATGTCAATAAAAAATCAAATTGAAAAGGAGTAGGACCCACTCATGACACTAGAACGCTGCACATCAAGTAGGCACTCATTTGTCTGCTGGAAAATGAGAGCCACACTAGTGTCGACCATATTAAAGAGATGCAGTCATGATATTACACTCTGGTCTCGAGGGAGCAGATTAAACCCACTGTGTTATCCAAATGGTGGAAAAACAAGGTGCTTTATCACGAGATTTTACTACTGCTGTTAAATCCTGTGATTCTCATCATGATTCACTGGTCAGACTAGACACTGCTTAGCATTGCCCAGGGAAGAATCTTGCTGTCAAAACAGGCTTCACATTTTGATGTTTTTCACCATACAGGGCACCGCCTGCTGATAGCATCATGGAAATGTCATTCAGGGAATCAGCAAGATTAGATATGAGTAATTTGGAGTCATCCAGACAAAGGAGTTTTGATCGGAAGAGGAAACTAACAAATCATCTGTCGGGGATAACAGTGGAAAGAGGATCTAGCAGTTACGTAAAGGCTTTGAGGAAAAGAAAGAGAAAGTTTTTTAAAAAACCACTAGCTTTGGGGCACATAAACAGAGCAGATAAGATGCCAATAAAAAGAAAATGGGCTTCCTGAAATACCAAGAGGGCACATAAAAAGAAGCCAATTAAATGGGAATGTTTCTGGTTTTCTGATTGTTCTGGTTCTTAGGGGTAGAAGCTGCAGACGCATTTCCTCCTCTTTGCTTTTCTAGTTGTATAATACATAGGAGAAGCAGGTGCACTGAGATTTACACTCTTACTAGGCAATTTTAAAACCTGAATTTTTCTTACAAAACATAACTACTGCCCATTTTGCCTATCATGGTACATATGATTTCCAGATTACCAGCATGACAAGAAGACAGATTGTCACATGTGTTCTGATTGCATCACCAGAATTACAGACCTTGTATAATACATGCTGAACAATATCCTCTATAAGTTATCGGTCTGGCCACAAAAGTCAGGAGATAATACAATAATATGTAAGTGATTTTACTTATCAACACGTAAATGTCACTGCATCAGTTTTAAAGACCAATATGTCTGGCACCTCACTCCAGTACTCTGGCTGGGAGAATCACACGGATGGAGGAGCCTGGTGGGCTGCAGTCCATGGGGTCACGAAGAGTCGGACACGACTGAGCGACTTCACTTTCACTTTTCACTTTCATGTATTGGAGAAGGAAATGGCAACCCACTCCAGTGTTCTTGCCTGGAGAATCCCAGGGACAGGGGAGCCTGGTGGGCTGCCGTCTATGGGGTCGCACAGAGTCGGACACAACTGAAGTGACTTAGCAGCAGCAGCACGTCTGTAAGGATGTTTATGTACACAGAAAAAAAGTCTCCACTCNCTTGCCTGGAGAATCCCAGGGACAGGGGAGCCTGGTGGGCTGCCGTCTATGGGGTCGCACAGAGTCGGACACAACTGAAGTGACTTAGCAGCAGCAGCACGTCTGTAAGGATGTTTATGTACACAGAAAAAAAGTCTCCACTCCGGCCAGAGAGAAATCCTAATTTTTCCTGCACCTTCCCACGTATCTCACAGTCGTGGCACAGGAGACAGCTGACCCATTCGGGGCAATCCCATCCTCTTCCATCATTTAAAAACTAACTACATGTTGCTTCTCTAATGATTCTTTCCAGGTGGAACAATAACTAGGTAATCTAAAAGAGAAAGGACCTAGAAAAGAGAAAATTGCAGCTTTACCCATGGACAGCTGTGCTCAGGGTTCGTGATTGTCCCAGAGTAGTGAAGTTCCATTTATGCAGCTGAAAACAGTCATCCCAGACTTGTTAATGGTACAAGACTCTTCTGAACAACTTGACATGTCCACCTAATTCTCACCTGAGATTACAAGAGCATGCACTTACAGAGCGTGTGTCACATGAGAGGCACTGTTTAAACTCTGAGTATCATTAAATCCTCCAGTCCTCACAGCAATTATGCTATATTCCCATCCTCACTCTACAGGTGTGAAACGGGGGCAAAATGGTTAAGTAGCTCACAGAAGCACACAGGACAGGCAACAAAGCCAGGTTCTAGCCTGGAACCCTGGCTCCAAAGTCCAAAGCCTTAGCACTATGGTCCCAGGCAGGCTGCTGAGGGAGCTAAGATTTAGATTCCTAGAAACCAGTTTAATATAACCTACTCATTACCCTAAGAAAGAAAAATAGCAAGTTTGCTAGATGGAATGTCTCTCTTACAAGGTCCTACAGAGAAACAGTCATGGGTGGATGGGAGAGGCAAAGCCCTTGCCACGAAGACCCTAATAATACACACCCATACTTTCTCCAAAGCCTGGGAATATTTTGTTCCAAAGAAGCAAAATCAAATGTCCATGTTCCTTTAGGCTAATCCATGACTCAACATAATAGAAAATGAACCACCACTCAATGTCCTTAAAAACATAAAAAATTAATCAAAAACACAAATAGAGGGAAATTCTGCATTTGGCTTAAGCCATATAAGAAATGTCTGAACTGAGAGGGTTACAATTAACCAAAGGCCTTAACTCAAATAGGTTAATTAGCAACCATAAAATTTTTGTAAGCAAAGAATTATTAGTACAAAAGAGTAAGTCATGGAAAATAACGTATCAGTCCTTCTCAGGCGTGAAACCAGTGTTACAGAATTTTTTTTCAACCAGTTCATCAAGAATTTAAAGAAAGAACTCAGGCAGCACAATAGAATTTATTTCCCATCTTAATTACTTTTGAACAGCTACATCTCACCCACAGTTCTTTTTTTCATTTATGCCCTCTGTTTAAAATGGGTGATATCTTTTTATGGAACAATTGTAAGCAATGTTCCAATAATAATGTTCTTTGATGACCTTGAAACCCTAAATGATAGTTTTGGACTTGTTCACACCCACCTTCCAAGTCAATCATATTCTAGGTGGCCGCACAACAAGAAGATGCAAAAGCTGCCCCTGTGGGAGCCACATGACTCTGAGGTGGTTTGACCAGGGCTTGCTGTCAGCTTGAACTCTGTACTGACCCCGAGAACACAATCCATTGAGCAAAAAGCCTGCCTGGAGCCCTTCCACATCCATCTTCATGGGACACGAAGTTCAAATTAAAAATTCAAGTTTAAGTCCCATTACTCCCTTCCTCACACACCACATTAATCAAAGGAAACTGTAATTCTCTATACACACCCTGCTCTTTCCTCATTTCCATCTTTATTTTCATGAGTCTTCATTTCAAACATTCATCCTCATCCCTTTCTTCAAAGCTAAGCTCAAATACAATTTCTTACACACACACAGGTTTCTCTCAGCTATTTTTGTGTGTGATGATTAATCTTATATGTAAATTCATCTAGGCCATGGTACCTAGGTTTTAGGGCAAAACCAGTCGAGATATTGCTACAAAAGCATTTTTAGACAAGATGGGCTTTTAGATCAGTATACTTCAAATAAGGCAGATCACCCTCCATAACATAGGTGGGTCTCATCTAAATCAGTTGAAAATCTTAAGAGAAAAACCTGAGGTCTCCTAACTGAAGATGCAACATCAAGTTTTTCTGGGTCTCCAAGCTATTGGCCTGTCCTGCAGACTTCAGAATTGCCAGAACCCACAACCATGTGAGACAATTCCTTAAAATAAATCTCTATCTATAGGTGGATAGATAGATATACATACACATCATAAGAAATAGACTGTAAACACACACTCTGGAGAAGGAAATGGCAACCCACTCCAGTACTCTTGCCTGGGAAGTTCCATGGACAGGAGAGCCTGGCAGGCTACGGTCCACGGTGCTGGCTACAGTCCATGGTACCGCAAGAGTCAGTCCCAACCTAGCAGCTAAGCCACCACCACCACACACTCACTATATAAATATATATCTTACTAATTCTGTTTCTCTGGAGAACCCTAACTAGTAGAGTATAATGCCTGATTTCCCTACTGAACCCTCAAAAGCAATCCTCCTCTTTCTATTCCTCAAAGAACAATGCTTTGAAAATAGAGTGTGTTTAATAAATATTAAATGAATGATTGATTGTTTGGTCAATGAATGAATAAATCTCAAGTCAGGTCCCTCTGGGAAATAACTAAATTTATATTTTTATTCTGTCTCCTTTGTCAGTTCTGAAGTTCACAACTAAACTCCTTTGTCTACACTGTTTCCAGTTGCTAATGGGTGTCTCTGCTTTCAGACCCTTCCAGGTCCTGCCCAAGTGTTTCTTGCACATTGCCACGTAGATCTCTCTTCAAACCTCTCTCTCTCTCACACACACACACACACACGCATGCATGCACAGACACAGACACACAGACACACACACACTCTTCAGAGAACTGCACGGAAACTATAACGACTCTCCGTGGCCTAGAATCCCTTTACAGCTCTCATCTGTAACCACTTTGCCTTCATAGCAAGTATTACTGTACTAGTCCTAAAGAGGTTACTTGTTTAAAGATTTCTGTGTGTATTTCCACTTTTTCGAAGATGGCCATTATTATATATTCCGAAGATGCTGGGCATCTGGGCTGCAGAATCTGCCATCTCAGAACATCTATCTGTCTGACAAGTGCTTGCTTATCTTCAAGGTTCAGAGATCATGGCCTCCTTCTGCTCCCCCCAGTCGAGCGCTTACTCCTGCACGCCCACACACATCTCCCTGTGAGTGTGGGGGTGTCTGCATCACTAGCATGTGAGCCCCTCCCAGGCTGGGTTCTCATCTCATTCGTCTTGTGCACCCAGACATCTTTCCATGGCCTGAAAGCCCCAGGCTCTCCCTAAAATACACATTTACATTTTATAGGCATGCAGAACACTGTTGAAGTCAGCAGCAAAGCATAAATTATTGGCTTTTCTCTAGAAATTCTTTCCTAAAACCAGGAGGGAGAAAAACAGGCACTGTGAGCAGCCCTTGCGCTCTGAGGGACACTGCTTCTCCCTTCCCATCTGGGCGTCTAGACACGGTACAGAGCCGGTCAGTCGCTCTGAAATCACAACCTCTGGGCTTCACATGTTTACTGCTGCAAGAAGCCAAGTGCTGTCTGGTTTGTACCTAAGACTAATTGCGATTTGTCCTCCATAAAGTTTAAAGAATGGGCAGCTAATGCTCGAAAGAGCTGAACTCTCCAGTGATTTCCAGGGAAGGGTTTTTAAAGGAAACATTTGGTCTGAGTGTTGCAGCTTGTGGACTTTCTTCTGATTACTTAGCACTGTGGTAATGGGGTGATGTTTTGGTTATCTTATTCATCAGCAGGCTAGCTCCAACCAGCCTGGCGTCTGTGTGCTTGTGGTCAGCATGTTGTCACCATCTTCCACCTGGGCAGGAGTCTTGGTTTCTACCAAACAGCTCAAAGATATGTGTCAGATTGTTGGTATATGTATCCCTTGAGGAAGAACTAGGACTGTTTTATTGCTGAGCTATTGTTTAAGCTGGGCTCCCCAGGTGACTCAGCTGTAAAGAATCCGCCTGCCAATGCAGGTGATGAGTTCAGTCCTTGGGACAGGAAAATTCCCTGCAGATGGAAATGGCAACCCACTCCAGTATTCTTGCCTGGGAAATCTCACAGAGAGGCTAGCCCACAGGGTCGCAAAAGAGTCAGACACGACTGAGCAACTAAACAGCAACAGTGAAGTTTAAAGTATTATATGTGGTACCATCCAGGCGGCAGCCGTGAGTTTGCCAGCTGGATAGTTAATGTCACCATTCGTTGGAAGCTCCATCACTGAACTCTGTTGTCAGTGCCTAACGTGGAAGACGGCTGAGCACAAACAAAGCCAGGGGCAAAGCCAAAACCTGCTGCTAAACATCGAGTTGCCTTTAGAATGCTGGAGGGTACAGATGTCATCTGTCACCAAAGAAGCAGTTGCTTCCTCTCAATACCCTGACAGACCTGCACAGCCCATAGATTATCACTACCCTCAAAACCCCTTCCGTTCAGTTCAGTTGCTCTTTCATGTCCAACTCTTTGAGACCCCATGAATCACAGCATGCCAGGCCTCCCTGTCCATCACTAACTCCCAGAGTTCACGCAGACTCATGTCCATAGAGTTGGTGTTATCATGTTTTAAATCTGTTGAAGTATGGGGGGAAAANGCTCCCCCCTCCCCAACTTCAAACTCCTTGCAACCACTCACCTGTCTTAACCACTGGACCACTAGGGAAGTCCTGAGTCTAAGGACTCTTCACCTAAACTCAGCTCCTGAGAGACTTTAGACTTTTCCTATAAGTGCAATAGTTCATGTTTTACATTTCATCTGTGATCTGTTTGGATTTAAATTTTGCATTTGGCGCCACACTTGGGTTGAGTTCCCGTTTCAGCACCCGAGTTCCTCCCCATTTCTCCCGCATCACTTGTTGACAAGGCTGTTTTCCCTCTGTCGACCTCTGACCGTTGTCAGCCATCAGCTGGGTGGCTTTGTCCATGCGGGTCCTTTGATCTGAGGGTCTGCGCCTCCTCCAGCACCACATGGTCTTCCTCACCGCAGCTTTACAAGCAAGCCTTTGCAAGCTCGTGGAGCGTGACTTTGCCTTCTGGATTTTGTACCCTGTGACTCTGTTACCCATTCCAATGTGAGAACATTCATGCTTCTAATTAATAAAGTTGGAACGTGGGACATATTCTCTTCTTATAGCTTTTATCTTTCCCAGGAACAGCTGCCAGCGGGAGGATGTTCCCATGCAGAGCAGCCTTTAAGGACAATCCCAGCGCAATCACACACATGCCTCTTCTGTTTATCTCTGGGAAGGCCAATTGCTGGGAATAGCAGGGAACTCATCAAGCGGCCTGTAGCCCAGAGCCCTGAAGCTGCTGGGGGCCCTGCCCCTTCTGAACAGGACGCGTTTCGGGAGAGATGTTCACTGCTGCTGGCTTTTGGGCCAGGGTGGTTCACAGGGCAGCTACTGTAACCTCAGAGGTGGGGTTTAAAAAAAGTGGAAACAGTGACAGATTTTGTTTTCTTGGGCTCCAAAATCACTGCAGATGCTGACTGCAGCCACGAAATTAAAAGACACTTGCTCCTTGAAAGAAAAGCTATGACAAATCTAGCCCACATATTAAAAAGCAGAGACATCACTTTACCAACAAAGGTCCACATAGTCAAAGCTATGGTTTTTCCAGTAGTCATGTATGGATGTGAGAGGTGGACCATAAAGAATGTTAAGTACTGAAAAACTGATGCTTTTGAACTGTGGTGTTGGAGAAGACTGAGAGTCCCTTGAACTGCAAGGAGATCAAATCAGTCAATCCTAAAGGAAATCCATCCTGAGTATTCATTGGAAGGACTGATGCTGAAGCGGAAGCTCCAATACTGTGACCACCTGATGCAAAGGACTGACTCACTGAACCTGATGCTGGGAAAGATTGAGGGTGGGAGGAAAAGGAGGCAACAGAGGATGAGATGGTTGGAAGGCATAACTGACTCAATGGACATGTGTTTGAGCAAACTCTGGGAGGTTGTGGAGGACGGGGAAGCCTGGTGTGCTGTAGTCTATGGGATCGCAAAGAGTTGGACACGACCTAGAGACTGAACGAAACAGCAACAGGTAGGGCCTCTCAGCACAGAGGCTGAGTCCAGGTCCTGGGACTAACCGGCTGCCCTGGTTCACAGTCTGAGGGCTGAGGTAGGCAGGTTCCCAGAGTATGTCTGGGTTCCAGGGTGGACCATCTCCATTCTAATCAACATGAGTGGCCAGCCGGCTGCTGACCTAGGCTTGCTCCTGGCCCCAAACCATAACACCAGGCCCTCGGGCATTTCTTGTCCTCCATTGTCAAACAACCATGAAAAT
The DNA here is from genome assembly GCA_006410875.1 of Neotragus pygmaeus. Classification (NCBI taxonomy): domain Eukaryota; kingdom Metazoa; phylum Chordata; class Mammalia; order Artiodactyla; family Bovidae; genus Neotragus; species Neotragus pygmaeus. Next base: position 99,097 of record SJYV01048397.1, on the reverse strand, counting down.
GAGAGCCGGTCGATAAATGCATTCCCTGGGCTTCTTTGAGTGGTTTTGCTGCTTTTACAGTTCAAAGACAGGGAAGAGCAGGGCCAGTCTTTGATACCTTTGAGTCAAGGTGACTCAGCCACGTTTCAGAGAAGTCCAGAAAACTTAAAAGACAGATCCTGGCATCTGTTGAAAGCATTGTTCCGTGTCTTCCTCCAGAATCTCGCTGTCTGCCAAGCTACACACACTCCTCAGCACTAGTGCCAAGGTGAGTCCACACTTCCGCCCTGAGCTAAAGGGCCACCCACTTCGGACACACTGCTCCCCACTCAGCGGGACCAGCCTGGGTTTAGACCACCAAGTTAGGGTGTGCCAGGAGCTTCCAGAACCCCAGGGCCCCGGCTGCACCTCAGACAAGGCGCTCAGCACTCCTGGGGGGGGGACCCGGTGATAGCATTTGCTGAGCCCAGGGCGCCACATTCAGGTGGTCTTCGAGGCCCTCTGCTGGGATTTCCAGGAAGAGTGAGGTCACTGTGGAAGGCGTGAGGATGCTCTCAGCTTAGCCTTAGAGAATAAGCTTGGCCCAGTGGGGAGATCAGGGAGAGCCCTGAGTATGAAAATGACGAGAAGATACACGTAAAAGTGAGAATACTTGTATTAGTTTCACAGAACTTCCAAAAAAAATCACTACAAACTTGGGAGCTCAAAAAAACAGGAATTTTTTTCTCCCATGGCTCTGGAGCCAGCAGTATGATATCAAAGTGTCAGCAGGGCCCTGCTAGGTCTCAAGACTCTGGGCAAGAATCCTGTCTGCCTCTCCCAGCTCCTCAGAGCTCCTGGCATCCCTGGCTTGTGGTTCCGTCTCTCTGCTCTATCCTCACATGGCCACCTCCCCTTGTGTCTATCTGACCTCTCTCTGCTGCTTCCTTATAAGGACCCCTGTGGTGGCATCGAGGACCCACTCAATAATCCTGGATAAATACCTCCCCTCAGGATCCTCAATCACATTTTTGCTACAGAAGGTCATGGTCTGGGCATTAGGACATGGATGTGTCTTTGGGGACCACCATCCAACCCACCATAACACTCAAACTGCCCCTTGGGGAACAAAAAAAGACCATCGTGACTGACACGAGAGGCCCCTTGGTCCACTTGCTGTGGGCAGGACCATGAGCCCTCGGATTCCAAGGAGTCAGGACTATTGGTCAGCAATGGGAAGCCTGACACCCAGACTCAAAGCCTGTCCAGGATGGGGGGGTTCTGTGGGGGGGGCTGGGGTGCACGTGTACCAAGGACTGAGGTTACAGAGCCTCAGAGCTCGCCTTCCAGACTAAAGGCAGACGGGTCTCCTGACGCCTCTAAGTCTGACCCCATGAGCTCTATGCACCATTAAGTCATATTTTGAATAGCACAGTCATGTTACACTGATTTTTATGTGCTAAAAAGTTATTTTGTTAAATATAAACATTGTGCGCCATAGTTTCTGAAGCGCCATTTTGGGTCTTTTTTCCCTTTAAATTGAAAAGTGAAGAAAGTGTTAGTTGCTCAGTCATGTCTGACTCTTTGTGACGCCCGTGGACTGTATCCCGCCAACCTCCTCTTTCCATGGAATTTTCCAGGCAAGAATACTGGAGTGAGTTGCCATTCCCTTCTCCAGGGGATCTTCCTGACCCACGGATCAGAGCCGGGTCTCCTGCATTGCAGGCGGATTCTTTATCATCTGAGCCGCGATTAGAGACTCATAAATGGATGTGTCCCCTCTGAGCGGCTCCACTAGGTCCCATCCCAAAGGGCTTGTTTCGGTCACTAAAGGACGGAGAAGCCCCATGGGGCGCGGCCCCATCCACACCAGCATCCCGTTTCCTGGCAATCTGGGGGCTGAAACCTTCTCTCCCCCATCCCCATTCATAGCCCCAGCTGTCTTCCTACCTCATGTTGGGATGTGATGGGGCTTTGTAGACACAGAATATAGATGAATATTGATGGAGAAGAGCAGAGAAAGCCATGCCCTCACTCTCGCCCACCGCCTCATGAGGGAGTGAACACAGCTTGTAAACCATGGGCCCCAGTTTCCAGCTCGGCCGCACCTCCTTCTCCGAGCGTGAATTCATCCCAAAGCCCGCTTTTCCGCCAGCTCCACACTGCTTCCTTCTGAACTTACATTATGCCTGATCTTCAGAACATACTGGATTCACAACCACACTGCTGGAGCAGTGGGACCTTAGAATCCCTGCGGGAATATACTGAGAACCAGCTTCCAATAACTCTGTCTCTCCCAAATGGCAAACCGACTTTTAGTTGAGAAAATGCAACCGAGAAGGCAAAGTCCTGTCAGGCCGTTGGATTTAGCAAGACAAGGAAACCAGTCAAATGCACTCTGGCCGGGCCTGGGGGACACATGCCTTCCTGTCCCAGTGGTACAATGAAAGGTCCATGTTTCTCAGGCGGAGCCCCAAAAGAGCCAGAAGAAGGGGCAGACCCTTGGCGACCCTTCACTCCAAAGACGTCCCCCAGTCATGGAGCAACCAACAGGACGCCGCTGGGCAGCCCCGCCGCAGTGGACAGAGGGAGACACCCAGGGGCCCAGGAGGTGAGTACAGTGAGTCAGCGTCCAGCAGGAGGGTCTGCCATGCAGCCAGTCCAGAGACGCCTCTAGAAAAACTGGACTGGGNTGAAACTCCAGTACTTTGGCCACCTCATGCGAAGAACTGAGTCATTTGAAATGACCCTGATGGTGGGGAAGATTAAAGGTGGGAGGAGAAGGGGACAATAGAGGATGAGATGGTACATCAACTCAATGGACATGAGTTTGAGTAAACTCCAGGAGTTGGTGATGGACAGGGAGGCCTGGCGTGCTGTAGTCCATGGGGTCACAAAGAGTCGGACAGGACAGAGGACTGAACTGAACTGAAACCAATAAAATGAAAATGTAGAAGGAAAGGGGTTCTTCTCTCAATGAAAACCAAGTTGAACACAAGAAAAATCAATGGAATTGATGCATTAAAAATGCTACTGTTTGATGGCTGGTGGAGACCAGTGCAGCAGTTGCACTGCTTTAAAAAAAAAAAAAAAAGGAAACTGGGCTGCCCAGGTGCAGAAAGGGCAGGGCTGCACCCCTAGAGCATCCCTCTGTGTCCCCCAGTCCCTGTGCTGCATTTGGGGTGTTAACTCTGCCCACACACTCCACCTTTTCTGCCTCCATCCATCCGCTGTGCTGCTCATGATTAATCCTGACTAGAGAAGTGCTGTTCCAACCATTCCCTCAAAAATTGGCAAAATCTGCTCTGAGGGCCTCCTTGCCTAACTCCCCATCAAAGAAATAGAACTCCAGCCACTTGACTGACTTTTCAGTCCATTGAATCTTGAGAAATCAGAGCTGCTTCATGTATCTGCAGTGCTCAGGGAAATAAGCAGCCCACATTCAGTCATATTTGATGTCTATTTTCACAGCCCTTCCATTTTTAACATAATCCATGTCTTTGCTTTTTATTTGATTTCCTCTTGTCTTTATTGACAGACCAGAATTTCTCTTTTTTTAACTTTAAAACTTCACCCACTATGACAATTTGAAAAAAATTCCAAGTATATCAAATCAATGTCAACTTCATTTAATGGGGGTGGGGTAGAGACTGTTTGTTGTTTATGTGCATTATGTTTTGAGTTCAATTTTGAATTCTGGTGGATGTTGTTTGACAGTTTGGAATTTGTGAGGTTTCCCAGTGAAGTGATTTCTGTATAATCATGCTTAAGAAAAACTATCTTAAAACACCACAGATTCACAACCACAGATCCTGTCATTTCTAAAATGTAAGAAATTTGCTACCTTATACTGGGGAGAAGGGCCCAGATGGAATTTGGTGAGCACACATGATAAGGGTGAGTGTGGGCCTGCTTCCCGCCATGTGTGTGACATACGTGCACACGGTAATAGATGACGAGAAGCAGGTGCAGAACAATGAAGCGCTGATAACCTGCAACTGTAACCCAGCCAAGCAGCCAGGGAGGAGCTGTGCCAGGCTTCTCACATGCAGGACAGGGAGAGAGCCGGCACCACAGAGGCAGCGTGAGAAAGCCAAGGGGGACAGGGAGTTCAGTCAGTGGGCCTGGCGAAACCATGGCGACCACATCGAAGGAAGTTTCAGACTGAGAGCGCGGACTTATCCATTAACCCACACCTACAGATTCCCGTGACTGTGCTAGAAATTCAAGTCTAAGGACACTGCTCACCCTCCAGGAGCCCATGGCCTACAAGGAGGAAAATGCAGGAAACAGAGGCTGCAGAGCAACAGAGAGGTGCCTGCAGACACGGCTGCAGGAGGGAGTCCGTGCATCCTCCCTGTTGGTGTGGAATGTGTCCACCTCTAGTTTAGGGATCATGTGTGCATGCACTGTGGAGAAGGCAATGGCACCCCACTCCAGTACTCTTGCCTGGAAAATCCCATGGATGGAGGAGCCTGGTAGGCTGGAGTCCATGGAGTCGTGAAGAGTCGGACACGACTGAGCAACTTCACTTTCACTTTCATGCATTGGAGAAAGAAATGGCAACCTGCTCCAGTGTTCTTGCCTGGAGAGTCCCAGGGATGGGGGAGCCTGGTGGGCTGCCATCTATGAGGTCACACAGGGCTGGACATGACTGAAGCGACTTAGCAGCAGCAGCAGCAGCAGGGCATACACTGAATGTATCCCCTAAAACTCACATGCTGAAGCCTTGGCCTCCTATGCAACAATGTTTGGAGGTAGGGCTTTGGGAGGTGGCAGTTTAATGAGCTCATGAGGGGGGGGTCCTCCTAATGAGATTAGTGCNAGCAGCAGCAGGGCATACACTGAATGTATCCCCTAAAACTCACATGCTGAAGCCTTGGCCTCCTATGCAACAATGTTTGGAGGTAGGGCTTTGGGAGGTGGCAGTTTAATGAGCTCATGAGGGGGGGGTCCTCCTAATGAGATTAGTGCCCTTACAAGAAGAGACTTCAGAGACTTGCTCACTTCCTCTCCCTACTGAGTGAGGACACAGAAGGCAAGGAAGGAAGCCAGGAAAAGAGCCCTCACCAGAAAGCTACATGCTGACACCTTGGTCTCCAGCTTGTAGCCTCCAGAACTGCGAAATAGAACATTTCTCTTGTTTAAGCCCCTCAGTCTGTGGTATTTTGTTATGGCAGCCTGAACTGGTTGAGACAGTGAGTGTTCTTTAAAAAATGAGATGTAGAACCTGGGAAGGAGCTGGAAAAGAATATTCTAAAGGGTGAACAGAAATCATTACCAGGTAGGCATGTAAAGACCAGGATTTTGTGAATAAAGGAGAAACTCTGTGTTATGGGGAAGAGCTTCAGACTTCCTACAAGAAACCATGTAATGCTCAGTGGACCTCTAAAAATTCGAGGAGAGATGGACTTCACACTGGTTGGTTACTCCTCCCCAATAAACATAGAGCTGCCCCAGATAGAGTAGTGGAGAAATTCAGAAGGCATGTCACCTCCCCAAGGGGAGGATACGAGAAGCAGACTCACACAGCCCAGGCCCCATCCTTCTTGTCAGGAAGATACCTCAGAGTCATAAGGACAACCTGCTCAAGCCCTGGACACCGCATATTGCTCACAGCCTCTGCCTCTCCACATCTGCTGATGTGGAGGCAAAGGCAGGCTGGAAAACCAGCAAGCGTATCTAGGCACATTGAAGCCCAGAACAGAACAGGAGGATGCACGGACACAGATGGTGTTCTTATCAGTCCTGTCACTTGGTGACATGACAGTAGGAAAGAGGGCCCAGGGCAGAAAGGGACGCACGGCCACCGTGGTCCACCTCACACATACACGATGTCGATAGAAAGGAGTGTGGCTTCCTGAACTTGGGTCTGCAAAACAGTAATACATTTCCGACAAATGCATTATCGGACACATCTTTTATACATTGAGAGAGGCCTTTGTCCACAGACTCAATAATCTAATCAAGGAACTCAAAGTAGATTTTCACGAGAAGAAAGAGGAGTAAAGACTGGGCCACAGACGAGCTGGGATTAGTACTCAAACAATTCAGCTCCAGAGTCTGCACTCGGAACCTCAGCACTAAGCTGTACAGAAATATATGCATGCTAAGTCACTTCAGTCAGGCCTGCTCTTTGCAACCCCATGGATTGTAGCATACCAAGCTCCTCTGTCCATTGGATTTCCCAGGCAAGAATACTGGAGTGGGTTACCATTTCCTACTGCAGAGGATCTTCTTGACCCGCATGTCCTGTGTCTCCTGCGTTGACAGGCAGACTGTGCCACCTGGAAGTCCCATCAGTGCCATTTTTCCAACAGCATTTGCTAACTTCCTGTCTCTGTGTCTTATTTTGGTAATTCTTGCAATATACCAAAATTTTCATTCTTATTACATGTGTTATGGTATCTGTGATCAGTGACCTTTGATGTTATACTATAACTTGCTGAAGGCTCAGAAGATGGTTAGCATACTTTAGCAAGAACATATAATTAAGGCCTGTATATTGTTGTTTAGACATAATGTTATTGCACACTTAACTAACTACAGTACAGTGTAAATGTGACTTTTATATGCACTGGGAAAACAAAAAGTTCATGTAACTGACTTTATCAATATTCGCTTTTTATGGTGAAAGTGAAAGTTGCTCAGTCATGTCCACCTCTTTGCGACCCCATGAATCCAGTCCCTGGAATTCTCCAGGCCAGAATACTGGAGTGGGTAGCCTTTCCCTTCTCCAGGGGATATTCCCAACCCAGCAATCGAACTGGGGTCTCCTGCACTGCAGACTGATTCTTTACCGAGTGACATATCAGGGAAGCCCACATTATCGGGGTGCCTGGAATCAAGCCAGCAGTGTCTCCGAGGTTTGCCTATACTAAGCCCACACCCCCAGGCCTGGTCCATCACAGAGGAAACATAAACTAGCTGAACCCATGACGATGGCCATGGCTTGGGAAGAAAGTTTGAAACCATAAATCCCGACCCAGAATCTGCATACTTTTCAGGTAACAGTCCTCAGAAAGGACTGCTACAGAGCTCCTCTGATATTTCAGAGACCACATGGCAAGGAAATTCTCAGCCGGAACCTCAGCCCAGAGCCATCCCAAAGCACAGCATTCTAGAAAAAACTAAGGAGAGAGGCGGACAAGCTCGGAAGCCTAATTCTTAGACGTGAGGCACTCAGCCTGCCTGCAAGTCATAGTTGTACACATACATTACTTACTCCCAGCCTGCTTACCTTCGCATGTTTTCTTTCATCACCTTCTGCAAATCCTCTGCATCCTGTAATACTCACAATAACTGAGATCCTTACCTCTGGAAATCTGCTCAGGACACCCTCATCTATGCTTCCTGCTTATATTCATCTGTCTTCCCAGCCTTCAGAGAGAGTTTCAAATTCTCTCCCATCTTGAAGGTGTTTATGACGATTCTGGAAGTGATTCTCCCTCCTGTGGACTTAATCAAATTAGGCATTGACCACATCTGTCTCAACAACAGCAATTATACTTGGATTCACACACATTTTGTGCATTAACTTCATCTCTGCTTTTACTTAATTTTCTTTTGTCTTGATCATTTGTACTTTTTATGTAGGTATTTATAGAGATGTATTAGTTGCTAAGAAAGGAAAAACACAGGGTGAAGTTTTGTCATAAAGTAGGAAATTCAACTAATCATTAAAATTGCTCCCAATTTTTGCCTATTTTAAATGATGATGTAATGAACATAGTCTGATGACATTCCTATCCCCCTGTTTTGATTTTAAGGAAAATTTCCTACAGGTGAGATTATGAGGTCAGTGGGCATGACGCTTAATTTTGTCATTGGTGGGGAGTGCTCCGAATAGCTTTAGATAGATGACGTCTGACCTTTAATTATGTACCTCATAAGCTGGTTGTAAAAATTAAATGTGACAGTTAAAATAATTCATGTAAACCTGTATAAATAGTTTGTGGCATATAGTAATTGTCCAATGTTAGCTATATTATTATGATTATTTCTTTTTTTATCATTATTACATTATTTTATATTATTAAACTACGATATTTTAATTTCATCATACATATCGTTGGTCTTTCCAATAAGGATAAAGGCAATATTATATTTAGTTTGCCCCAAATTTCTCAAACTCTTAACCCTGTGCTAAACATAGAATGTATCACCAATAAATACTTAGATGTTTAAAAACGGGACACTAAAATTGTTAACAAATGCCTTTTTACCCTCTACATTTTCTGAATCACGTTTAGGTAGTAAAACAGGTGGAAGTATTCTTAGCAAAGATTTACAGTAAAAAATAGTTGTTAAAGTCCTCTGTCAAGGCAATAAACCGTCATTCCAGAAGTAACTAGGTGGTCCTGACCTGAAGGTCTCAGGTGAGCTGTAAATTCTAGGGAGAAGATGGTTTATAGCCACCCATCAATCTGCAGACATGTTTCCACATAAATTTCTGAAGGCTTGTGTTGGCTCACAGATTTCCTTGTCAGTGGAGTCCAGAAAGTTCTAAACCCTTAAGTCAGCAGATCCACTTCACAATGTATGCATTTATGCTTTAAAAATGCCACCCTGGAAGCAGCTGAGAAGAAATGAGTTGCATGTGATGGATGCAACAAGGGGCAAATTAGAGACTATGACCAGGGCCCAAAGAGGAAACTGCAGACCCAATCTAAGCATTGCAAGAAGGACCCAGAGGTCCGGAGTGCACCCTCACCCCACGCCTTTCCCAGGACCAGCTTCTCTGTGCTCATTCCCCTCCTGCATGAAGCCCTCCAGTCTCCAGATTCTGCAAATGCAGTGAATTCCACCACAGTGGGAGTGCCAGGCCTCCTGTCCAGACCCCACAAAGTTTCTCACAGCTTTCTCATCAATTTCTCATCCCCAGAGCCTGTCTCCATTCAAGACACAACTCAGAAGTCTGAGAGTTTCCATTTGATCTCTTCTCTCTACATTTTCAGCCTAGATTTCTCTTTACTTTTCATTCAGTTTTTCCCAGAAGTCAAGATGAAATTAATTTATAAATAAATATACAAGGAAACTATTCTACTCTATTAGTAATCCAATAATTTCAGGTATCATTATTTAGTTTTTCAGCAAAAATGCAATTCTTTTCCAAATAGCAACAATACTTCCAAAGGTGAAGAGAAGCTTCTCAGCTCACAGCTGTTGAAGGCAGTGCAAATGATATAAACATTTTGAAAAACAGATCAGAAAAAACTATTCAGAGCCCCCCCCACCACCACCGACAAAATTAAGCGTCACGCCCATTGACCTCATAATCTCACCTGTAGGAAATTTTCCTTAAAATCAAAACAAGGGGATAGGAATGTCATCAGACTATGTTCATCACATCATCATTTTAAATGGGCAAAAATTGGGAGCAATTGTAATGATTAGTTGAATTTCCTACTTTATGACAAAACTTCACCCTGTGTTTTTCCTTTCTTACAGACTGATACATCTCTAAGTAAGTACCTACATTAAAAAAGTACAAGTAATCAAGACAAAAGAAAGTTAAAGAAAAGCAGAGATGAAGTTAATGCACAAAATGTGTGTGAACCCAAGTATAATTGCTGTTGTTGAAGATGACATTGCACAATCAAAGGTAAAGTAAAAGTGAATGTAAAACCCAGAGCCACGCCACCAGACAGTCCCCTCCAGCCAACTCCAGAGCACAGTGGGTGTTCAACCACGCCCTTCTACTGCCCGTCCATTATTTGCCCTTCAAACTCTTCCCTATTTAACAACATAATATGGGCTTCTCGGGTGTCTCAGATGGTAACGAATTCTCCTGTAACGCGGGAAACCTGGATTTGAGCTCCATGTGATTCTAGAGGCCAGACAGAAATCTCCATACACTGAAATGGAAGTACAAGTTTTAAAACTTTCCTAAAAAGTAATATTTGTCAAGAGACATATTGTTCAAGCAGTGATCATTCACCTCTAAAGACCTACTCTCTAAAAGAAGTACCACATATTGAGGAACTATGGATAAATTTTTTGGTGTGATACGGTAGCATTGCAGTAATTTTAACCTTATGTTTTAGTGATAACTACTGATATTTAATGATGTCTGGGATTTGCTTCAACACAACCTGGGTAAGAGAGTGTATCGATAAAACCAGATGGGCCAGGAGTTTTTAATTGTTAAAACTAGTGATGGAAAGAAGAAAGTTTCTGTAATAAAATATTCTCCCCTTAATTGTATCTATTTGACATTTTGCATAATAACATGTTCTAAAAAACTCATCAGAGATGCATTGATGGTGCAGAGATGAGCATTGCTGGGCTATATGAAATAATCACCATTGCCAATAACTAGCCCAGCAATGCTCATCTCTGCACCATCAGTGCATTTCTGATGAATTACAGTGTATCTATATGTTCAAGTATTATGTGGCCATTAAGAAATTCCTGTTTCCAAGGGAAAATTCGTGATATTATTAAAATGTTTATGATATAACATTAAGTGGGGAAAAATTGTATGAATACTAAAAACCATATACAAAACGGGTTTTGGAGAGAAATCCTCAAATTTTGGGAGGAAGACCTTTTTCCAGAGAAAAAAGTTGGAAAGAAACTTTTATTAGTATGTGAAAATATTAACAATGGTTATCCCTATGTAGTCTTGTGTAGTTTTTATTTTCTTTTTTAAAAGTTTTTAGCCTTTCCAGTATTTCTACTATGACAATGAATTATTTTTATATTCCACAAAGAGTCAGTGTTTTCTGGAACTTAAAAAGCAAAAAGAAACTCAGGTCTGTGCAGAGAATATAAGACTCTCAGGACATCACCTGTCACATCACTGGTCAAACGCTGGAGCCCTTGTGGTTGATGGGGCTGGCAGCTGCTCACTTGCAGCATCCTGGAAGGCTCAGGGTCCAGTATAAGACCCTCACCCACATCTCTCCCATATGTGGAAAGATATCTGCAGTGGAGTCATTGTAAACAGAGGAGCTATAAGGAGAAATGAACAACTGGGCAAGGTCATAAAACACAGGGGGATGTGACACACGTGTGCAGAAGTCAGAGGTGCTGTTTCCAGGTGTCCCCAGGAAGTGTAGAAAAACAATTTGAAATGCACCAAAAGAAAAGACAGCCTAGGTATAAGGAGGACATTAATTGTCAAAAACTCATTGTGAATTTTCTATTAGTGTAAAAATTTTTGAAACAAAATGAAATTGAAGAAGTTTCAACTAAGTGGAAAGATATCCTGCATTCATGGATCAGGAAATTAATATTGTCAAAATGTCCATACTATCTAAAGCCATCCATAAAGTCAATGTAATCTCTATCAAAATTCCAATGGCATTTTTCAAAGAAATAGAAAATACGTAATGCTAAAATTCACATGGAACAACAAAAGACCCTGAATAGACAAAGCACTCTTGAGAAAGAAGAACAAAACTGGAGGCATCACACTTCCTAATTCAAACTATACTGCAAATAAACTACTGTATTTACAGTCAACCAATATTTGACAAGGGAGACAAAAATACTCAGTGAGGAAAGAATTGTCTCTTCAATAAATGTGTTGGGAAAACTGGATAGTCACACACAGAAGAATAAAGCTAGACCTCTGTCTTATAACATTCACAAAAAAATAACTCAAAATTGAGTAAAGGTCTGATTATAAGACCTAAAACTGTAAAACTCCTAAGAGGAAACATAAGGGAAAAAATCTTCCTTGACTTTGGTCTTAGCATCATTTATTTGGCTATGACACCAAAAGCACAAGCAACAACCAAAAATCAACAGGCGGAACTCCATCAACACAACGCTCCTGCACAGAAAAGGAAACCATCAACAAGTCAAAAGGAAACCCACAGAATGGGAAAGAATATTTACAAGCTGTAAATCTGATAAGGGCTTAATGTCCAAAAAGCATGAGGAATTCATACAACTCAGGGACAAAAGAACAAGCCAACTAAAAACGGGCAGAAGACTTGAATAGATATTTTCCTGAAAGAGACACAGATGGCCAATGGGTAGGTGAAAACATGCTCAGCATCACTAATTATCAGGGAAATGCAAATCATAACCCCAATAACCTCACACCTGTAAGAATGTCAATTATCAAAAAGACAACAAATAACAAGTGCTGGTGAGGGTGTGGGGAAAAGGGGACCCTTGTGTACTGTTGGGGAGAATGTAAATTGATGCAGCCACTATGGATCACACTATGGAGGTTCCTCAAAATTTTTTAAATAGAACTATTGTATGATCCAACAATCTACTTCTGGATATATATCCAAAGCAAATGAAGTTCAGATCTGGAAGAGATATCAGCATTCTATGTTCGCTGCAGCATTATTCAAAGTCATCAAGATATAGAAACAACCTAAGTTCATGTCAATGGATGAATAAATACAGATTTATTTACAATGATATATCATCCAGCTATGAGAAAGAAGGAAATCCTGCCATTTGTGACAACCTAGGTGGATCCTGAGGGCATTACACTGAGTGAAATAAGTCAGGCAGAGTAAAACAAATATGAAATTATCTCAACTGTATGTGAGCTTCCCGGGTGTACAGTGGGTAAAGAATCACCTGCCAAGCAGGAGACACAACAGATGCAGGTTTGATCCCTGGGTCAAGAAGATCCCCTGGAGTAGTAAATGGCACCCTACTTCAGTATTATTGCTTGGGAAATCCCATGGAAAGAGGAGCTACAGCCCACGGGGTACAAAGAGTTAGACATAGCTGAGCAAGCATGCATATGCCAATGTGAAATCTGAGAAAGCAGAACTCACAGAAACAGAGAGTATAGCCTGATGGTTACTGTCCAGAGCTGCGTTAGGCATTACTGACAAAACAGATGCATGGCCCCAACCCACTCACTTCATCCCACACGATCTCAGAATGAAGGAGTTAAGTTTTGTGATTTTGACTTTTTTTTTTTCCTGTTGAGTTGGCTGGAAAGAATGTTAAGGTGCTTATTGTTCTTGAGAGAAGCATGAAAAAGCACAAAGCCTTCTGCAGTTGTGCCCAGAAAATAATCTATAAAGTAACCATTGACATTTGTTCAAGGACTTTTACAAAGAATGTCCCAGGATGATCACATAGGCCACAGCTTAAGGCCATGGGAAGGATTGTTATCTGAGACCTGTTTGTGAGGAAAATGTTTATGCAAAGGATGTTTGCTGAGTTTAGGCTTTAAGAATAATTAAGAACAGTTAGAACTCTTTTTAGGAGATAGTGAGCTTAGGATACTAGGGGGAAGCAGGATTTAGAAAGATAAGAAATAAACTGAGGAATGTGGTATCGGGCCCAGACATAAGCATGAGTTACAGTGTAATCACAAGTAAACACAATTCTGAGAGAATTGCTGAAGCAGGAACTCTGTTTGAAGGGCAACAATGAGACAATAAATCTGGGTGAGGGGGAACTGAAAATGTCAAACCTCTGACCAAATGCTTTTGTCAAAGTATAAAAGAAGACCTGATGCTTGAAATAAACATGTAGTCTCGTACCCCGAGTCAGAGGCTACATCATTCTCTGCCGACACCGCTCATCCCTTCAGGCTGATTCCCTGGCTGCTGGAGCTGGACTCCAGCAGGTTACCAGGGGCTGGGGGCAGAGAAAATGGGGAAATGCTGGTCAAAGATAATGAACTTCCAATCATGAGATGAATGAGTTCTGGGGATCTGAGGTATAGCATGGTGACTATAGTTAATAATACTGTATTATATACTTGAAGGTTGCTAAGAGGGTAGATCTTAAAACTTCTCACCACAAACAAATAGTAAGTATTTGAGCCATGAAGGTGATAACTAACCCTCCCATAGAAATCATTTCTCAATATGTAAGTGTATCAAATCATCCCACTGTATACCTTAAACTTATAAAATGTTGTTATATCAAGAATATCTCAATAAAGCTGGGAAATAAGTAAATAAGTAGGACCCTGATGCTGCGGAGGGGGGCAGGGGCGGTGGGGAAGACAGCTCCAGTTGAAGATTCTGTAACTGACACAAGAACAGTATCAGTTTTCTACCATCTTAAAAATTCCCACCCCAACATCTTTTTTTTTTTTNCTCCTAAGAGGAAACATAAGGGAAAAAATCTTCCTTGACTTTGGTCTTAGCATCATTTATTTGGCTATGACACCAAAAGCACAAGCAACAACCAAAAATCAACAGGCGGAACTCCATCAACACAACGCTCCTGCACAGAAAAGGAAACCATCAACAAGTCAAAAGGAAACCCACAGAATGGGAGAGAATATTTACAAGCTGTAAATCTGATAAGGGCTTAATGTCCAAAAAGCATGAGGAATTCATACAACTCAGGGACAAAAGAACAAGCCAACTAAAAACGGGCAGAAGACTTGAATAGATATTTTCCTGAAAGAGACACAGATGGCCAATGGGTAGGTGAAAACATGCTCAGCATCACTAATTATCAGGGAAATGCAAATCATAACCCCAATAACCTCACACCTGTAAGAATGTCAATTATCAAAAAGACAACAAATAACAAGTGCTGGTGAGGGTGTGGGGAAAAGGGGACCCTTGTGTACTGTTGGGGAGAATGTAAATTGATGCAGCCACTATGGATCACACTATGGAGGTTCCTCAAAATTTTTTAAATAGAACTATTGTATGATCCAACAATCTACTTCTGGATATATATCCAAAGCAAATGAAGTTCAGATCTGGAAGAGATATCAGCATTCTATGTTCGCTGCAGCATTATTCAAAGTCATCAAGATATAGAAACAACCTAAGTTCATGTCAATGGATGAATAAATACAGATTTATTTACAATGATATATCATCCAGCTATGAGAAAGAAGGAAATCCTGCCATTTGTGACAACCTAGGTGGATCCTGAGGGCATTACACTGAGTGAAATAAGTCAGGCAGAGTAAAACAAATATGAAATTATCTCAACTGTATGTGAGCTTCCCGGGTGTACAGTGGGTAAAGAATCACCTGCCAAGCAGGAGACACAACAGATGCAGGTTTGATCCCTGGGTCAAGAAGATCCCCTGGAGTAGTAAATGGCACCCTACTTCAGTATTATTGCTTGGGAAATCCCATGGAAAGAGGAGCTACAGCCCACGGGGTACAAAGAGTTAGACATAGCTGAGCAAGCATGCATATGCCAATGTGAAATCTGAGAAAGCAGAACTCACAGAAACAGAGAGTATAGCCTGATGGTTACTGTCCAGAGCTGCGTTAGGCATTACTGACAAAACAGATGCATGGCCCCAACCCACTCACTTCATCCCACACGATCTCAGAATGAAGGAGTTAAGTTTTGTGATTTTGACTTTTTTTTTTTCCTGTTGAGTTGGCTGGAAAGAATGTTAAGGTGCTTATTGTTCTTGAGAGAAGCATGAAAAAGCACAAAGCCTTCTGCAGTTGTGCCCAGAAAATAATCTATAAAGTAACCATTGACATTTGTTCAAGGACTTTTACAAAGAATGTCCCAGGATGATCACATAGGCCACAGCTTAAGGCCATGGGAAGGATTGTTATCTGAGACCTGTTTGTGAGGAAAATGTTTATGGCAAAGGATGTTTGCTGAGTTTAGGCTTTAAGAATAATTAAGAACAGTTAGAACTCTTTTTAGGAGATAGTGAGCTTAGGATACTAGGGGGAAGCAGGATTTAGAAAGATAAGAAATAAACTGAGGAATGTGGTATCGGGCCCAGACATAAGCATGAGTTACAGTGTAATCACAAGTAAACACAATTCTGAGAGAATTGCTGAAGCAGGAACTCTGTTTGAAGGGCAACAATGAGACAATAAATCTGGGTGAGGGGGAACTGAAAATGTCAAACCTCTGACCAAATGCTTTTGTCAAAGTATAAAAGAAGACCTGATGCTTGAAATAAACATGTAGTCTCGTACCCCGAGTCAGAGGCTACATCATTCTCTGCCGACACCGCTCATCCCTTCAGGCTGATTCCCTGGCTGCTGGAGCTGGACTCCAGCAGGTTACCAGGGGCTGGGGGCAGAGAAAATGGGGAAATGCTGGTCAAAGATAATGAACTTCCAATCATGAGATGAATGAGTTCTGGGGATCTGAGGTATAGCATGGTGACTATAGTTAATAATACTGTATTATATACTTGAAGGTTGCTAAGAGGGTAGATCTTAAAACTTCTCACCACAAACAAATAGTAAGTATTTGAGCCATGAAGGTGATAACTAACCCTCCCATAGAAATCATTTCTCAATATGTAAATGTATCAAATCATCCCACTGTATACCTTAAACTTATAAAATGTTGTTATATCAAGAATATCTCAATAAAGCTGGGAAATAAGTAAATAAGTAGGACCCTGATGCTGCGGAGGGGGGCAGGGGCGGTGGGGAAGACAGCTCCAGTTGAAGATTCTGTAACTGACACAAGAACAGTATCAGTTTTCTACCATCTTAAAAATTCCCACCCCAACATCTTTTTTTTTTTTGCCACTTCATTTATTTTTTAATTGAAGGATAATTGCTTTACAGAATTTTGTTGTTTTCTGTTAAACATCAACAAGAATCAGCCAAGGGTACACCCATGTCCCCTCCCTCCCAAACCTCCCTCCCTCTCCCTCCCCATTCCACCCTTCTAGTTTGTCACAGAGCCCCTGTTTGAGCTCCCTGCATCACAAAACAAATTCCCATTGCCTGTCTATTTTATATATACTAATGTAAGTTTCCATTTGACTCTCTCCATACATCTCACCCCCTCCCTTTTTCCCTCCTCCCATGTCCATAGGTCTGTTCTCTATGTCTGTTTTTCCATTGCTGCCCTGCAAATAAATTCATCAGTACCATCTTTCTAGATTCCATATATTTGCATTAGTATACAGTATTTATGTTTCTCTTTCTGACTTACTTCATTCTGTTTATACAGGCTCTAGGTTCATCCCCCTCATTAGAACTCCTAGTCCAAGATCTTTGTCATTCATCTCTGTATTCATAACCACATCAAATGGAAACTCTTTCCAGGGTCCAGGTGATGGGCACATCTGATTATCATGCTACCAGAAAGAACACCATGCTGGGAGGAGGTGTTTGGCACACACAATTTGCTTGGGTATTAACTCTCAAACAATCTGAATATTTACCAAACACTGGATGTATCCTTGGACTCAAAGTGCATGGAAAAGCCCTTGAGCCAAATATTCTCTGACTTTTGAACATGTGAATTCAGCCAAAAAAAATTTTTTAGGTCTAATCTCAAAAAAGTAGCTTTAGTAAAAGCATGGAGGTTACAATCCCTCTGTAGCTAGGTGTGAAAACTTCACACCCTCTCTACCAAAAGGAAATAGCTCCTCCTGACACTGCAGTGCCTTGGCCCCTAGAACATGCTCAGTGTTTTTAATCTTGAAGTCCTTCTGCAAGAAGGAAAAAGAGAAGGGGAAACCTATCCAATTATGGTTAATCTTTAAGTAAAAATGATAATTCTAGAATTCTAAAATAAATATCCTTCTAAGTCATATTGTGTGAGGTCCAGGAAAAAGAAAGAAACAGAAATCTGAGTCAGTCAATGAGTCTGCAATATACTTCACATCATGATGCCCAACATCTTCAGAAATAAATCATGAACAACCTGTGCCATGGAAGATTTATATGTTAAAGTTCACTCTGCAACTAGAGCTTCCTTACAATATCAATTTCAAATGACACCCTGAGGTTTTCTGCAACAGCATTTGTCGGGTCATTTCATTTCTTATTATTAATTCCATTTTTACTATAGTGTATTCAATGGACACTTTATTGATCCTTGCTCCATCTAATTTGGCCTTTACAACACAGACAAAAATTTGGTTTGAAAGATAAGTCAATATTATAACCTAGGATTATAACCTACTCACTGGTAACAGTAATGACAGTGACAAACTTGTGGCTGGATAGGCTGCAGTATTGAAGTCAGTCGGAAAGAATTCCTTTTTTGGAATTAAAATGTCATCTTTTACACATGTATACTCACATCTCCTTATGTGTGTGTTAGTAGATAATTAGGAAATTATATAAGCTGTTCCACAAATCAGTATAAATATATGGCAACAGCTTTACTTTTCTAAGTAACCAACAGCTTGAGATCCACGTGCTAGCAGCAGGAAGTCCAGTACTCCTTTATTCCACTAATACTTGCAGAGCGACCACTGTGTGCCAGGCCTTGTTCTCTGCTTAGGACACATGAGTAAACACAGCATGCAGGATCTCCAGCCCTCGGTCAGCTGACAGTCTCCTGGACCCTCCCTAAGTTACCCAAAACTTAACAGCCTTCTCAGTCCGAAGGTGAGAATGTCAGCCTGATTTCCACAGCTAAGCAAAAACAGTCTGTATTCTCTGGGTCACCCCATTACCCCACTGCTTCTTGCCGGCACATGGTGGCCAACACCCCTGGTCCTGTCCCACTAATGGTGCGGAGGCTGAGTCTGACTTTCACGCTGGTCAGCTGAGAGGATACGCATTCAGTTCCCTCCCAGACCCTGGTGGTTCTTAAAGAGGATAACCCAGCCTCCTCCAAATTATAGCGAACCGGGCAGGCTAGAATTTCCATTGCCTGGACTCCCTTTGTTGCCAGTCCTCAGTTTATCCCAAGGGGACACACCCAGGAGTGCTGTGCTGGGGCCTCCGCCTCCTGGAGACCTTGAGCCACGATCCCTCTGCCCTTCTAAGAAAGCCACATCCCTAGACCCCCAGACAGCTACTTCCTTTCCACTTGGGGACCCAGAATCTGAGCACACCTCTGCTTAGAAGCAGAAGGACTCTCTTTCAGTCTCCAGAAGGCATCACTTACACCATTTATTCATTCTTTCACTTTCCAAATACTTGCTGATGACCTACTCTGTGTCAGGCTCTGCCCGCAGCAGCAACTGCCCCCAGGAAGGCCCTCTGCGAGGAAGCTGCCTTCACACTTGCCAAGAGTGACATCATGACCTCTGTTAGCTCTCTCCCTAAAATAAATGGGGGGAACCACCATAAGTGAGACACTCAGTTGGGCATCCCATTACAGATTATATATAGATATAGATATATCATAGATATATATCTGTGTATATGTATCATATGTATGTATATACATGTATTCTAATTTTTAAAATCCAGATGATAATGAACACAGTGATGATGGAAATGATCAATTACTTTACAAGAAATATTTCCACTAAAGTTATTTTAGAAAGAAAATACACCTGAATTCTGAAATAAGCCAGCTTTGCAACTTTCTTTTTTTCCCAAAAGCCAGTGTAAATAATTTCCTATTGGCACGATCTAATCAGGGATCCATTTATTAAGAAAACTTTCTGCCTAGGACAAATCATTGACTCAGAAGTTTAGAAGAGCCCACCCCACTGTTGGCGCTGAACACCTGTGACCCCATCTCTCCCAGGTGGCCATCAGCCTATTAAGATGCCTCCAAGTTGAGGGCACTTCCCCTTGAGTCCCTCTCAGCTGGGTCTCGGCAGCTCTGGCAGTAATGAGCATCCTGCATCAAACTATCTGTGTCTCCCTCTAGCTTCAAGTTCTTGGTATTATATTTTTGAGTCATGTAATTCCTCTTCTCTTTGTGACAGACCTGAAATATGTGACACTTTGAATCCCCATTTTTTTCTCTCACAATGATTTTCAATTATTCTCTTGCAACTATTCCCAATGACATCATTTCTAGTCCCTCTAGTCCCTTCATGAATAAAGTCACTCTCTTCTGAACATACTTCATTCATCCATGTACCTCTTAAAGAATGATACTACCCCTTTTATCTGGAATTTACACTTCTAAGAGTTTTCTTGAGGAAATTATCAGGTATATGAAAAAACATTTGTCTACAGTAGTGTCATCACAGAGTTACTTACAGTTTTCAAAAATAATAAAATGTACGGCACACCTAGTATGTATAACATACTTACATGATAAAATTTTAAAGTACATTGAAGAAGTAACTGAATGGCATTCAGATGTTTACTATGCTGTAAAGAGGAAATAAAGGATCTTACCAAAGTGTATAATGAGACCATTCACGTGTATGTATCTGTGTATGTTCAGGAAGATCATGTGACAAGACTTTAACAGTGGTTCTCTCCAATGGATGGAATCACAGATAACTTTTTACTTGATGGATTTTTCTGTACTTTCCAGATTTTTTGCAGTTAAAATACACTAGTTTGTAATAAAAGCAAATAATAAATGCTATTTTAAAAAGAAAGTTGCATTGCTAAAAGCTGAAACAAAAACACTGAAAGGAGTGAACCGATCGACTCACAGGGTGTGGGTCCTGACTTCCTGATGCTGATGCACTTCGGCTGACACAGCGTGACACAACCATGGGTTTGCAGCCACATTACACAGTGCATTTGTTTTGAGAAGATTCTTCCTGATAGCCTCTACAACATTTCACAAACATTACTGCTAAGTCTCCCTCATTTTTTAATTGAACATTAGTTTGTTGTTTGTTTTCTTTTGCTGTTATTCATAAAATTTCTATTCTTAAAGTAAATGGCTTTCATTCTCGTGCCCTACTAGCCCAGGAGCCTCCACCAAGCCCAGGACCGCTCAGTTCAGCAGCAGCTCAGCCAGGATGTGTCCTGAAAAGTGGTAAAGAGACAGGTCTGGATCTGAGCAGATGATCACCATGGAGTTCAGCAACCAGGATGCTGGAGTAGAGACTGTGGAGGTTTAAGAGATGAAGTTGGGCATGTCATGTGGAGCGACTGAAATAAGGATGCCCCAGCGAAACCTCTCATCAAATCAATACTTGCAAAACTGCATCATCATCCAAAGGAGTGTTTCTGTGCCCCAAATAGAAAACAACAAAGAAACATTTGCAAATATTTTCTTTCATTCAGTAGAGGTTAATATCCAAAAGTTATAAATAGCCCATATAGATCAATATCAAAAGAACAAAAAACTCAATATTAAAATGTGCAGAAGATCTGAATCGACATTTTTCCAAAGAAGATATACAGATGCCAACAGGTACATGAAAAGATGCTCAGCATCACGTTAATCATTAGGGAAATGCAGGTCAAACCACAATGAGATATCACCTCACACCTGTCAGGATGGCCATCATCAAAAGGAACATAAACAGCAAACGCTCAAGAGCATGTGGAAAAAAGGAAACCCTCATGTACTGTTGGTGGGAACATAAACTGACACAGCCACTGATGGAAAACAGCATGGAGGAGCTGCAAAAAAAAACTAAAAGTAAAACTCCCACATCCGAGCAGAGATGAAATTAAATAAAATTCTAAGATACAGGTGACCTCTGGTTAACAGCAGCACTATCAAGACATGGAAGCAACCTAAGTGCCCATCAACAGATGAACAGATAAAGATGTGGTTCATATACGCAATGGAATACTACTTAGACATAAAAACAATGAAATCCTGCCATTTGCAACAACATGGATAAACCTAGAGATTATTATGCTTAGTAAAATAAATGAGACAGAGAAAGTAAATACTGTATGATATCACTCATATGTGGAACTGTAAAGAAAAAAAACACACAACAAACTAGTGAATATAACAAAACGGAAACAGACTCACAGATATAATGAACAAACTAAGGGCTACCAGTGGGGAGAGGAAAATGGGGGAACGGACAAGACAAGGGTAGGGGATTAAGAAGCACAAAATACTATGTATAAAATAAATAAGTGACTAGAATACATCACACAGCACAGGGATATATAGCCACTATTCTGCAATAACTTTCAAAGGAGTCTAATCTAAAAAATGTTGAATCACTGTGTTGTACATCTGAAATTAATATGGTAAATCAACCATACTTCAATTAAAAAAAAAAAAGAAACAAACAAACACCAAAACGTGACCCATACTCCGATTTCTATAAAACTGTGACCACTATGACTTCAGTAACCAGGGAAGATATACACTTCTCAGATACAGATATTTTTAAAAATATTCCTGAGGATAGTTTACATGCAGAGCCTACAGTCTGCAGCGGATTCAAGAAAATATTGCAAAGCAAGGGATCTTTATCATTGCTTCCTCTCATGAAAGTGGTTCCAAAAGTGCTACCTAATTGCAGACACATTCAGTGCTGAAGTTACTTTGATTCACAAAGACAGAAAGTCAATGGCAAGGATGGGGCAGTTTTGTTTGGTGATGTTTAGAAGTGTGTGACCTCGTGAATGATAAGACTGACACGTGCAGCTGTCACGCCCCTGCAGACAAGCTGCGCCTAGCTTTACCCAGGGAAATGTAAGATTTCTTACTCAGGCAGACTTTCCTGGCCAGCTGTTTTCAGAACAAATAAGACTGACTTTGAGGCTGTCATCACCAAAATACAAGTCTCAAAGAGGACAAAATGAAACAGTCCTCCAAGAGTCAGGCCGTTGCTATTTGAATGATCGCTGACCTAGACCACAAACAGGCAAACCAGTGTCTCATCTACTTAGCCATGTCCCTCTGTAAAATCGTGTTTTGAAGTATTACATTAATTATACAGTTGCATGTGTTTTAAGTAGTGTAACTGTGTTCATAAATACATGTTTTGAACTATCACATCCTGGTGTGTCTTTGCTTATTTTGTTCTATTATGCTTCTAAAGTTAAGAGGCAACAATACTAAAGCAACAACAAAAAAAATCACACACTGCTTGGTATTTATTCCCATCAAGCTTCTTTAACAGTCTGCTTCATCTGTCTAGCATGTTGAGACCTCTTTCATCATCTGATTCTGTCACTTTGTTTCTTTATTAATCCTGTTCACTCTGCATCACTGACGGATGTGACAAGAGTGTCCCCAGGATCTTTATCCAAGTCCCTGATGAATGTACCCAACAGAGCAGGATCCAGGATGAAGCCGGAATACTCATCCTCAGCGTCGGATTAACACCTTGTGCATGCAGGTGGTCAGCTAGAAACCCATCAGGCCAGCAGCCCATGACTGTCCCTCTGTGTAACGTCACCTATCAACAGAAGACTTTACAGAGGACATCTGACTTTTCCAAGAAATTTAGAAAATGACGTTTTCATTTCACACATGTACCATGAGATCAGACAGGTCAAAAATGTAATAAAACAGAAGAGTGAAGAGACCTACACAGTTCCTGTGACTGTTTCAAGCAGATGAATCCTTTACCAAGTGCTTTCGCTTCCTGAGCTGACCCTGCACCGTGAACCCACCCTATTTCTTCTGCCCTGTAAACAGGAATGAGGGGAGCCGAGGCTTCTTCCCTTCCTTTTGTTCCGCAGTGCTGAGCACACTGCTCATACGTCATACCAGGGAGTCTACTCCTGACAAAACAGAAGCTCCTGTCCGCCCATCCCGTAAGTGGAGAGGACATGCGAGCTCACAGAGAGAAGCGTATGTGTAGGTTAGGCAAAACACGTGTCATGCTCAAGGCCTGGGGCGCAACACTGACTCCCAGCTTAACAGGCAATAGGGCAAAATAGGCTAGAACTACCTCCGGGTACAGGCAGGGTGATGGAGCTACAAATATGGCCACCACCTCCGTTGTGGTCATCAGCTCCAGAGGGCTTGGAACAAGCACAATAACGTCTCCACTTAGTAACGATAATGACCCCTTGCCTGACAGCTGCCCACCCAGGCCATCCCAGAACCACAGGGCTCACACACGTGGATGGGATGCCCATTCCCAGGGACAGATCACCAACCAACAGACCCATCGGGGAAGGACCCAGCACTGCCGAGCCAAGCCCGTCCTATGCTGACTTCTGTCCCGCTTTCGCAGGTGAGTCCTGCTCTGCCCACACTCTCATTGTCCTACACGCAAGTCCTCATTCTGCTGCTTTTTCTTCCCTCTCAATAGACATCAGTGTGTCCTCTCTCCCCAAAGCACCCACCACAGAATGCAGTTATTATGTGCTCAGTCACGTCCGAGTCTTTGCAGTACCGTGGACTATAGCCTGCTGGGCTCCTGGGCCCATGGAATCTTCCAGACAAGAACACAGGGGTGAGTTGCCATTTCCCACTCCAGGGAATCTTCCTGACCTAGGGATCAAACCTGTGTCTCTTGCATCTCCTGCAGTTATCCTTTCCAAAGGCAGAAAATGGATATTTTTTTTAATTGTCTGGCATACACACTCTAGTGGCTGAAGAGATATTTTTCTATGTCTTGGGAAGTTTTCATTTTCTCCAGAGTCTTCTAAATGTACCAAGGACAAAACCTTGTGTTTTTACACCAAAGCATAAGGTGAGCGAAAGCCACACACAGAACACAAACTCTATAGACATCAGTAAATGAATGAGTGAGTCAATGTGCTTCCTGTGAAATACTTTGGATGGAGTGAGTTAAGAGGACTATGTGTGGATATCGAGGTATGTGACACTGCAAGACAGTTTTTTGGGGAAAAAAAGAAAGAGCTAAATTGTGGGGCTCTGGGAAGCAGTGACGTGGAGAGAGCAGGGGCTGAGGCAGCAGGGAGGTTTGAACAGAGGCAAGGGTCAGCGGGAGGCTGGCACGGACATCAGAGAAGATGTGCCGTGCAGGCCAGTGCAGGCCAGAGATGCAGAAGAGTCACGTATCCAGTTCAGGTCAAGCCCAGAGCAGCGCAGTGAGTCCAGGCTGAAAGCCAGCACGAGAGAGACACCTAGTGTCTACTGCTTAGAGCTCAGACTTGCTGCTCCATCACTGCACAGGAGTCTGGGGAAGTTTCCATTGCACTTTCACCCACACCTCTGTGAACTGGGGCCAGTGAACCCACCCTCCGCAGCAACACTGGCCAGGGTGTGGGAGAAGGTGAGATGTCCCGGAGGAAAGCTCTAGAGCTGCGGACTACACTGGACAGCGTAGGAAACAGACCTGCCTGTTACTGAGTCCTTGGTATGTGGCACACTCTCCATCAAGACCCTTAGCGCAGCCCTAAAGTTCAGAGGGTTATATACATACAAACTCTGTGTGAGGGAATCTCGAGTGTGTGAGTCATTCACACAGACACACAGCTAGATGGCAGGTTCGAACCCAGGTCTGCCTCTGGAAATTCCGGGGCCTCCCACTGTGGGTCCCACAGCCTGCCACCAAGACCTATTTCAGTACAAGAGGGAAACTGGTGTATAAGAAACATTTCACCATGAACACTGCATTATCTCTGTTAGAAAGGCATGTTTCTGTCTGATTCATTTCACTTATTTTTTTTTATTCTCCAGTATATTCTTCAGTATATATAAAATGTCATTTTAACAATTATTAAAATTTTATGAGCAGGTATTTTTATACTCACTTTCAAATAAAATATTATTTCTTCTCAATGAAAGCTCCCTAATTTTCCAAAGAGGCATAAATTCATTTCCATCACCTGAAGTCATAAAGCCTAGAAACACAAGCTGGAATCAAGATTGCCGGGAGAAATATCAATAACCTCAGATATGCAGATGACACCACCTTATGGCAGAAAGTGAAGAGGAAATAAAAAGCCTCTTGATGAAAGTGAAAGTGGAGAGTGAAAAAGTTGGCTTAAAGCTCAACATTCAGAAAACGAAGATCATGGCATCCGGTCNGGCCAATTTTCTCTTTGATGCCCTTTTTCTGTTCCAGGATCCCACCCAGGGTTTCATGTTGCATTTACTCATCATGTTTTCTTTGGTGATGTGAACTCTGATCCCTTGTTTACAGTAATATTTGCAATAGATGTTTGTATTCACATAGATGTATGTATTCAGCACTGCAGAGTGGGTGTCTTTATCTCTCCCTGAACTTTATATAAAGAGATTCAGATTGTATGTGTTCCTTTCATTTAAAATTGCTTGTAAACTTCCTCTGGGCTGTAGTATATAACCATACTTTCCTTCTAGAGTTGTCTACACTGGTCCATTATTTGAATATATCATGATTAATCCATTTTACTTGTGGTGGACATCTGGACTGTCTCCAGTTGGGGTTATTAAGGAGAATGCAGCTATGGACTCTTGTCTGTGTCTTCTGCTAAGCATATGGAACTAGGACTGTGTCTTTGAGCTCACACATTTATCACTCTTATTTCTGGGGGTTTTCTTTTTTCTGAATTCTGTATTTTAAGTAATCATTTTGTATTTTTCTAGCATTTCTAAATATTTATCGATAGAGGGATTCAATATTAATTTAAATCCATCATCTTCCAGAACCATGAGTATTCCATTAATTTTCACAACAACTTTCTAATATAACTGTATTATTGTTTCTGTTTAATTGACTAAGAGGTTGAGAAGAAGGGGAATTCATACAAGCTTTTATATGTAGGATGGATAAACAAGATCCTGCTGTATAGCACAGGGAACTACATTCAATATTCTGTGATGAACAATAATGGAAAAACATGAAAGATAGTATATAAATATAACTGAATCACTTTGCTGTATAACAGAAATTAATCCAACTTTGCAAATCAACTATACTTCAATAAAAGTTTTTAAAAAGAAGGGAAATCGCAGCCTAGGGTCCTTCTGAGTAAGTGGTACAACTGAGAGGTTAAATCTAGTTAACTCCATCTCCCAAATTCAGATCTTCCCCCCTACTTTCCAAACTATAAAGCCCTCCCCACATCTGACCCAAAGCTGGGACCTAAACTTACATTTGTTTTCCTCCTCTGTTTGCTGTTCCTCTTATGACACTGTCTTCCTGAAAATACAGGCTTATGTCAGTTCCCTCCATCACTGGCTTGGCACTTAAGGGATTTCTGCCTGACTCTGGGTGGTTGTCTTGCCTTTGGCAGCCATGTAGGATGGGAGTCAGGATAATCAAGGAGAAGAAGGAGGAGGAGAAGAAGGAGGAAAAGAGGAAGAAAGAGAAGACGCTAGGCCATCATTCCCTTCTTTTTCTAGCCCAGGCAATGAAGTGCCAGGACCCCAGGCCTGGCTGCTGTTCCATAAGGGTCAAGAGTGCTATTTCCTCCTCAACCAGAGAGATGGAGAATCTAAATTCCTCTAATCCCCGCATCAGTGTCCCTGTTTAATGTGCCACCATATATTATGCTGAAAGGCCTTTGTTGCCAGAGAAAGCAGCTCCCAAATGTCTCCTGGGTTGTGCTCAGGGTGGATCTTGCTCAGGAATGGATGGCTTCACATTGCATGGGTATATTACAGGATGGGGCAAGTTTGCCACCATCCTAATCTTTCAGATTGGAGATCCTCGTCCCCTCCCAGTCCGAGACTTTAAGTGGGTGAGGATTTTGATTCAGGATGTCTCTGTCCCTCTCTTTCTTGAAAGAGACAAGTTAGTTTTATCTTTGAAGAAACTCAGAAACACCCATAATTCTCAACTACACTGCATGGAACTAGACTGCAAGTGCAGTGAAAATTGGACCAGGGGAGGGAGGATAGTGTGTGACTTGCTTCTACAAATCTCCATGAAAGTCAGGCAAAGTAGGGCTCTAAGGATCAAAACTCATGGCCCACGGCCAGGAGGGGCAAGTGAAAGGGAAAGAGTTAGTTGCTCTGCTGTTTCTTTGCAACCCCATGGACTGGAGCCTGCCAGGCTACCCTGTCCAGGGGATTGTCCAGGCAAGAATACTGGAGTGGGTAGCCATTCCCTTCTCCAGGGGATCTTCCTGACCCAGGGATTGAACCCGGGTNGCTGTTTCTTTGCAACCCCATGGACTGGAGCCTGCCAGGCTACCCTGTCCAGGGGATTGTCCAGGCAAGAATACTGGAGTGGGTAGCCATTCCCTTCTCCAGGGGATCTTCCTGACCCAGGGATTGAACCCGGGTCTCCTGCATTGCAGACAGATTCTCTACCACCTGAGCCACCCGGGAAGGTGAAGGCTGCAAGAATTTCCTAAGCCCTGGTTTATACTGTGGACTGATCTCCAAGGCAGAGCCCCATAGGGAGGAAAAAACATCACCCTGGCAATTAGCAAGTTTCAAATTTCAGGGAGGCTGTGCATGACAAGCAGCCCTGAGAAGCAGCAGAGGAATAAAGGATAATCAAAATACACCAAAACCAATGTGTGACATACCAGGAGGGGTGAGAGGCAAGTGTGTGACTTTGCTATGAGCCAAGGAGATTTCCTGATAATCTAGAGCACAGACGTACCCTGGGGAGAGAATGAAAGAGAAAGTTGACTGCAGACTCAAGTCAAACTTTCTGACGGCCCTCAGCTTACTTCCAGACTCCAATAATCCTTTCACACAGAGTCAGATGAACAAAAACTATACCTCCTTCATTGTAGGAGGAATGATAAATAAGCAAGCAACCAACCAACCAAACAAAAATCCCAGCCTCTGTGCAAAGGAACTTTGGGAATAAAAGAGGCAAGGATGATAATAATCAAGAGATGGATGAAGAACTCCAGAAAGATAATGCTTTGAAGGAGGTAAAAATGATGACTCAAGTGTTCTCCATACAAAAAAATCAAGGAAAAGAAGACAGCAAGAGGTAGAGGATAAAAGTGAGTTGAACACCTGAGAACATAAATGATAGGGGAAAAAACCCAAATCAGTAGGGAGGAATGGGAAAAGAGAATAAGTAGAAGAGAATATAAAGGCATGTGACTGGGGTCATGTCTTGTCTTTGCTACTCACTAGCTTGTGACCTTTATCAAGTGACTTGCTCTATCTGTACCTCAGTTCAGTTCAGTTCGACTTTTTGCGACCCCATGGACTGCAGCATGCCAGGCTGCCCTGTCCATCACCAACTCCCAGAGTTTCCTCAAACTCATCTCCATTGAGTCGGTGATGCCATCCAGCCATCTCATCCTCGGTTGTCCCCTTCTCTTCCTGCCTTCAATCTTTCCCACCATCAGGGTCTTTTCAAATGAGTCAGCTCTTCATATCAGGTGGCCAANAAGGAAAGTTATGACCAACCTAGACAGCATATTAAAAAGCAGAGATATTACTTTGCTAACAAAGGTCCGTCTATTCAAGGCTATAGCTTTTCCTATGGTCATATATGGATGTGAGAGTTGGACTATAAAGAAAGCTGAGCACAGAAAAATTGATGCTTTTGAACTGTGGTGTTTGAGAAGACTCTTGAGAGTCCCTTGAACTGCAAGGAGATCCAACCAGTCCATCCTAAGGAGATCAATACTGGGTGTTCATTGGAAGGACTGATGCTGAAGCTGAAACTCCAATACTTTGGCCACCTCATGCTAAGAGCTGACTCATTTGAAAAGACCCTGATGCTGGGAAAGATTGAAGGCAGGAGAAGAAGGGGATGACAGAGGATGAGATGGTTGGATGGCATCACCAACCCAATGGACATGAGTTTGAGTGAACTCTGGGAGTTGGTGATGGACAGGGAGGCCTGTGGTTCATGGGGTTACAAAGAGTCGGACACAACTGAGCAACTGAACTGAACTGAACTGGAGCATACCTTGAATCCAGGAAATGTGATGACTCCAGTTTTGCTCTTCTTTCTCATTATTGCTTTGGCTATTCAGGGTCTTTTATAGATCCATACAAAATTTAGGATTTTTTTTCTATTTCTGTGAAAAATGACATTGAAATTTTGATAGGAATTGCATTGACTCCATAGACAGCTTTGGGAACTTTGGGCATTTAAACAATATTAATTCTTCTGATCTATGAACACAGGATGTCTTTCTTTCCATTTTTCTGTGTCTTCAACTTCTTTCATCAGAGACTTATAGTTTTCACCATACAGATATTTCACCTCCTTGGATAAACTTACTCTTAAGTATTTTTTAATTGATGATATTCTGAATGGGATTGTTTTATTTCTTTGTTAGATGTTTTATTGCTAACATACAGGAAAACAAATTATTTCTGTATGTTTACTTTGTATCCCACAGATTTACTAAAGGCATATTTAGGTCTAAGAGTTTCTGGTGACATCTTTAGGGTTCCCTGGGCTTTCCTGGTGCCTCAGATGGTAAAGCGTCTGCCTACAATGCAGGAGACCCGGGTTCGACCCCTGGGTCAGGAAGATCCCCTGGAAAAGGAAATGGCAACCCACTCCAGTATTCTTGCCTGGAAAATTCCATGGATGGAGGAGCCTGGTGGGCTATAGTCCATGGGGTCGCAAAGAGTCGTATACGACAATGCAACTTCACTTCACTTTCACTTTAGGGTTTTCTACATACAGTAAGTCCCCTACAAATGAACTTTCAGGTTGCAGACTTTCAAAGATGTGAACACACATTCCATCAACATCAGGCATGAGTGAAACTGCAGTTTGCCCCTGTCTCCTATTGCTGACAATCTTTGAGCTCCACCATCTCCCACCTCCTCTCCCTCCTCCAGGCAGTAACTCTTCCTGCCTGTTCACTCCATGCCAACCCCTGTGTGTCCACTGTTTTACTGTGCACTGTACTTTTCAAGGTACTGTATTGTAAGATCAAAAATGTTTTTGCTTGTTGTTTACATATTATTTGTGTGGAAAGTATTATAAAACTATTACAGTACAGTACTATGTAGCTAATTGTGTCATTTGGGTACCTAAGCTAACTTTGTTGGACTTACAACAAATTGGACTTAACAATGTGCTCTGAGAACAGTACTTGTTTGTATGTAGGGGACTTACTGCATAAGATTCTGTCATCTGCACATAGAGACAATTTTACTTCTTCTTCCTCCTCCTCCTCTTCTTCTGCCTCCTCTTCCCCCTCTTCCTTCTCCTTCTCCTCTTCCTCTTCCTCTTCCTTTTCCTCTTTTTCTTCTTCCCCTTCCCCTTCTCCTTCTTCTTCTTAGATTTGGATGGTTTCTCTTTCTTCTTCTTGCCTGATTACTCTGTCTAGAAATTCCAGTACTATGTTATGGTTTTCCTGACTTACATAAAATACCTTAAAATTATAAGTTTTTTTTTATTTTAAGCTGATAACAACTTAACTTTAACAGTGTACAGAAACCTTATACTATTACTTCTCCTCCTTACTCACATTTTATGTTATCAATGTTACACTTTACATCTTTTTTACATTATGTATCCAACAACAAATTATTATCATTACATTTTTAATACATTTGTTTTTAATTTTTAAGCTGGAGTTGTAAGTGAATTATGAACCACAGTTACAATATTAGAGGATATCTGATTTTGATTATATTTTATCATTACCAGTGAGTTTTACACATTTGTACATTTTTTCATGTTAATTAATTTTTATTTCCACTTGAAGAACAGCCTTAGAATTTCCTGTCAGGCAAGTCTACTGGCAAGGAACTCCCTCAGCCTTTGTTTGCACAGGTAAGTCTCTCTCTCTTTCATTTCTGAAGGGCAGCTTTGCCAGGTATAGTATTCTGCTGTGATGATGGCTACTCTGTGGCCCTTTCTGTCTTTATCTGAGATCAGAGGCTATTTTGTGCCTCTCCTATAAGATTCCAAACTACACCCAAATTAAGTCCTGAGCTCTCTAGTGTATATGCTTCTGGCATCTACTAGCCATAGGGAGGGCTGTCCACAATAACTCAAGACTTGTTCCTGAAGCAGATGTCATTGAAAGATAGGAATTTTTCAAGATATTAAGTATGTGGTGTCATGATTATTCCCAGATGAGACATGGGCTAGCATTAGAACTCACAAGCTGGCATCAAGATTGCTGGGAGAAATATCAATAACCTCAGATGTGCAGATGACACCACCCTTATGGCAGAAAGTGAAGAGGAGCTAAAAAGCCTCTTGATGAAAGTGAAAGAGGAGTGAAAAAA
>SJYV01048397.1:43136-66270 GCA_006410875.1 Neotragus pygmaeus | reverse complement strand
AAAAATTATAAAATCAACCATAAGTACAATAAACAATGAAAAGTAAGTGTTAGTCACTCAGTCATGCCCGACTCTTTGCGACCCCACGGACTGCAGCCCACCAGGCTCCTCTCTCTGTGAGATTTTCCAGGCAAGGATACTGGAGTGGGTTGCCATTTCCTTCTCCAGGGGATCTTCCCAACCTAGGAATTGAACCCACATTTCCTGCACTGCAGGCAAATTCTTTACCAACTGAGCTATAAGGGAAGCCCTTAAAGATGTAAGATATGAAATCAAAAACACAAAATGTAAGGGAGAAGAGTCAAAAATATAAAGTACAGGATTGTATGTAACAAAGTAGAAACAGATTCACAGATATAGAAAATAAACTAGTGAACATTTAGTTGGCAGAGGGAAGTGGAAAGGGGCAAAATAGAAATATGGGGTTAAAAGATACAATTGACTATGTTTACATTAGATAAATAAGGATATATTCCACAGCATGGGGAAAGATAGCAATTATTTTGTAATAACTTTAAATGGAGCATGATCTAGTAATATAAAAGATTAAATCTTTATGGTGTACACATGGAACTAATACTATAAATGTAAATCAACTATACTTCAGTAATTTTTAAAAAAATAGATTTTCTCACAGAATAAGCAGGGCATGGATACTGAGACACGCCTATTCCTGGGAGTTTAAGGAAGGATTCCTCTGATGGGTTAACTGTGGGATTAGAACTACCCAACAACCTTGATAAACCCTTTTAGAGCTACACCACTATCTGATAAGTTCTTACCCTACCTTCCATCTTCCCGGTCTCCTTCATCTAAGACAGACCTGCATTGTGGTCCTTGAACTCCCCAGTCTCCTCCCACTTTTTTTTCCCATTTTTGCTCACAGATGTCATCCCTAATAAAACTCTCACATTTCAGTAGTATCTGCTTTTGGAAAGTCCAGATTGCTAACATAATAATTCATAATATGTGTGCAAACTTAAGTATGAACATATACCCCATTTTCATAGTAAGAATATCTACCAGTTTCTTTTTTAAGTGGTCTGTGACAGAAAAATATTTTTTAAAAAACTATTGCCTCTTCCAGTTCTATTCAAATTTTAGATAATGCCACTGCCACTGCTCCAAAGCCAAAAAGATCTTAGAGAAACATCAGCATAAATTATATGTCTAAGAGCTCATTTGACATCATTTTTATATTTTAGGGTTCTATTTTTCCCTAACCCTAATTGGCAACACAAAATTAGGTTGAACTAAATTATTTATACTATTGATATCTGTTTTTGCTTTGGTTTCCTATGACCAAAACATACTAAATTTTTATTTCCTGTTAATCTAGAGTCAAGGCTATGGTTTTTCCAGTAGTCATGTATGGATGTGAGAGTTGGACTGTGAAGAAGGCTGAGCACCGAATAATTGATGCTTTTGAACTGTGGTGTTGGAGTAGACTCTTCAGAGTCCCTTGGACTGCAAGGAGATCCAACCAGTCCATTCTGAAGGAGATCAGCCCTGGGATTTCTTTGGAAGGAATGATGCTAAAGCTGAAACTCCAGGACTTTGGCCACCTCATGCGAAGAGTTGACTCATTGGAAAAGACTCTGATGCTGGGAGGGATTGGGGGCAGGAGGAGAAGGGGACAACAGAGGATGAGATGGCTGGATGGCATTACTGACTCTATGGACATGAGTCTGAGTGAACTCCGGGAGTTGGTGATAGATAGGGAGGCCTGGCGTGCTGCGATTCATGGGGTCGCAAAGAGTTGGACACGACTGAGCGACTGAACTGAACTGAACTGAATCTAGAGTCATTTGATTATCTTGTTACTCTGAACGTAACTTTGCTTCTCCCAGCTGACTGCTTTACATCCCTTGAAATCCACTAATTTGGTACTTGTGCAGTTGACCTTCTGAATCTCTCAAGGTGGCATTTAGAAAACATTTACTTTCCTTAACAAAAACTAAAACTTATATATATATATATATATATATATATGTTTTGTTATATATATAATATATATAGTTATATATATTANAGAGATGGTGATGAACAGGGAGGCCTGGCGTGCTGCAATTCATGGGGTCGCAAAGAGTCGGACATGACTGAGTGACTGAACTGAACTGAACTGAATGGCAATTGTGATTAACTTTTACTGGTTAGTGGGAAAAGACTAATGTGTCCATTATAAACTTTGGTAGGAATGCCTTAATATATTCCCATTCATCATCCCACCCCAGAAACCTAGTGATGATGGTAGAGTCTTTGATTTTATCTGGGTTCCTGACCACACAATCTCTCTCTTTGGCACTCATCAGAGTTGAAAGTCTACCCTTATTAGAGGTTTCATCTCTACCAAGATGACGAAGAGAAGAGGGTGAGGTCAGCGTGCTTGTCCTGGCCTCACTTTCTGCAAGGTGGCCTTGGCTGACTGCCTCCAGCCCACAGCCCCTACAGGGCAGCTTCTCCCCTCAGGCCCTGTGCCTAGGAGCGGTGCAGCCCTAGGGCACTGAGCTACCTCAAATAGTGCTGCTGTTTCAGTGTTTCATCTGCCTCCTGATAAAATCCTATCTAACTCAGCAAAGATGGGCTGCAACTCAACAGACCGACATGCCCTTCCTTTGTTGCCATTGTTACACATGTCAACATCATGTGACTTCACCTAAGAAATATAAAACAGAAGCTGGTGATCTGATGCAAAGGTGACCCAGGCAACTACTACATGTCCCTTATCTGAGTCAGTTCTCCAGTCTCTGTGAACTGAAGCCAGTAATGGGCAATAGTCCCTTTGCAACTGCATTCTCTTCTTGTTGGTGGTGAAGGTGACTCTAGGCTAGACGTTAGGAAGAAAGGAAAGTCTAGCTTTGGCTACTGCCTTTGCAACACTGAGTCAAATGACAAACAGACATGACAGATACAAGTTAAAATATAAATGCAAAGCAATTTGTGGAAAAATCCATTCTAGTTTTTTGTGTTTTTTTAATGTGATGCTCACCTATTTCCTTAACATGGGTTAAGCACCTGAACCATTCCCCGGTTATAAATGCAAAGATACCAACCAGGGTTCTTGGCCTTCCCCAGTCAATAGAATTGATCAGAAACCAGACTAGAGATTTAGGCAAGGCTTTACTGGGGTCCCTGCTGCAGCAGGGGAGAGTGAAAACAAATACAGTTTCCCTTGCTCACTCCTCAAGCCCGGGGGTGGGGAGCTGGCGCTTTACATGGGGTGAGGGTAGCGATGTGTCCCGGGCTCCAGTCAGAGATGTGGCTGAGGTGTTTTGCCTACCACCTTCCCCCGGTTGGTGTTGATTGCAGGGAGCATGTGTAGCCCCCTGCTTTTGTTCCCAACACCCTGCTTTTGCTCCCAGTTCTTCAGAAGTGACAGTCGGGCTTTCTGGCCTTTTTGTATCTTTTTGTCTATAATTTGCCCAAACTGGGCATGCATGAAGTTATTTTTAGTCCCTTAGAGTTTCTTTGTATTTTTTTGCTTGAGGAGATGTTGGTTTAGGCCTAAGCATTTCAGCAAAGAGACTGGACTCCCATCCTGTCTCAGACATGCCAACTTAGCCATGCAGAGCAGCTGCCAAGTTCCTGGGACATGTGTAGATGTGTGTAGGTGTATGCCAAGCACTGGAAAGAGGATGTACTGATCAGTGGCATTTATCTGTACATGTGTGGTTTTATTACCACATGTGTTACTCTCATCCAGAAGTAATTAGAAATCAAAGTAAGTGGACTTGCAGCCCAAACAGGAAAGATTCAACTTATTTAGAGATGGAAGAAGATCAACAGTGGGCCATGGCCAGACTTCCTGTATCGCAGAGGCTGACTGCTGTGGCCCACTGAGAAACTGCCCAGGATGGCAACAGGGTAAACTCTCTTGAGGGACGGTGTGGTCCCCACAGCACAGCTGTACCTTTGAGCTCCTCAGCATGGTCTCCTCTGACCACTGACTTGTGGGGGCATTACTTTACATTACATTACTTTACATTACCTGATATACACCCTTCATAATGTTTGCTATTTTTATTATAAATAAAGTAACAGTAACCTTGCATTAAGTTATTTAAACCCAGCCCAGATTCTGGCCTTATGTAAATTCACAACTGAAGCAGACCACATATGAAGTTCTCAGGTTCTCATGTGATTTACTAGCTTTGTGTATTTGCCTGTCACCTGTCCACAAGAGTATCTACGTGATAAAATTAACTGTGTTTAATGCTCCATACTTGGAGAAGGCAATGGCACCCCACTCCAGTACTCTTGCCTGGAAAATCCAATGGTCGGAGGAGCCTGGTGGGCTGCAGTCCATGGGGTCGCTGAGAGTCGGATACAACTGATTGACTTCCCTTTCACTTTTCACTTTCATGCATTGGAGAAGGAAATGGCAACCCAGTCCAGTGTTCTTGCCTGGAGAATCCCTGGGACGGAGGAGCCTGGTGGGCTGCCGTCTATGGGGTCGCACAGAGTTGGACACGACTGAAGTGACTTAGCAGCAGCAGCAGCAACGCTCCATGCACAGTGCCTGGCACGGTACAAGCACTGGAAAAATAGCAGCAATTACGGTTACTACATTACAAGGCCGAGTAAGGGCTGCAGACAAACCTCAGGCAACAGGAGTGGGTTTTCACATTATAAATGCAAAGAAGTGTCTGGAAGGGATTCTTTTCTCCCTTAAACCTGCCCCTGAATAAGTGAGGATCATGACATCACTTTTATATAGATCCTACCACAAATTCCCTGTCAAAGCAACAAAGTTCATCTTATTGCGAGAATTGAATATTTGTGCCGATTACATTAGAAAAATCAGATAATGGATTTCATAAATCCATTACAAGAAACAGGAAAAGCCAGACCTTAAAGAAATAGTCCTCAGCAGAGAATCTTGTTTTAACCCTTAGGCGGAAAAAAAAAGTTACACCTATCTGGAAACGCACGGAAAATTTGGGCTTAAATCTGTTTGCTAGATTTTCCTTAGCCTCAGATGTAATTAATGGTGACAGAGTTTGATAGCACAGTGAAAAAAAAAAGTAACATAGGACATAGAAGACTGTATTTTCCAAAGACTGTCTCCA
Source organism: Neotragus pygmaeus (assembly GCA_006410875.1). Taxonomy (NCBI): domain Eukaryota; kingdom Metazoa; phylum Chordata; class Mammalia; order Artiodactyla; family Bovidae; genus Neotragus; species Neotragus pygmaeus. The sequence continues at coordinate 61,201 of SJYV01048397.1, read as the reverse complement.
TCATATTTCCCATCCTACCCACTTTTCTGTGTGACTCTCTCCTCCATCTAGAAGGGCTCGTTTCTCCACACTGTTTGGTCCAAGTGTGTCCTATGACTGCCTTGACTAAAATCAGGAGAACTAACTCTGCCTGTTTCAGATGTAACTAATCAAAGCCTAAGCCCTGTGGGGAGGCCAAGGGGAAAGGCCCTTCAATCTACAGCCTACAGTCAGCATCAACCGCCACCACCATCAAGAACTGTTGAAGATGCCTCGCCCAGTCAAAACTTCCAATGACTCGTCCCCAGCCTCCTTGAGACCACATCCCAGGAGACCCCAAGGGGGAGCTTCTTCTATGACTGACTGTTAAGCAGCTAGGTTTTGACTGTATTTGTTAAATAGCAATAGATAACCAGATGGTAGAGAATCTGCCTGCAGTGCGGGAGACCCAGATTCAATTCCTTAGTGAGGGAGATCCCCTGAGAAGGGAATGGCAACCCACTCCAGTGTTCTTGCCTGGAGAATTTCATGGACAGGGAAGCTTAGCAGAATACTGTTCAGGGAGTCAGAAAGAGTTGGGCACGACTGAGCAACTAACATACAGAACAAGTCCCCATGTCAATGTAAGCACCATTTTTTTGTTTCTCTATTTTCCATTCTGATAGGCATAAATACTTTTATGACTTTCCTAGACACTTGACTCAAAATACACCTACTTGTTTGAAAGTCCTAAATACCTGAATCTCTTTTACTCACTAATGTTGTCTGTATTAACATCAGCAACAATAGTAACAAAAACAATTTGATTTAATTAAAATTTCCAACATTAATTGGTTGATGAACCAAATGATGACGAGAGCTGGCTAGAGAAAAAAAAAACAAGAGCTGACTAGACAAGTAATTGTTATTTCTACACCTAGCAATTCTCAAAAACATTAGAATATTTCTTCTCATGATAAGGTCGAGTCATAAAAATATAAGCAAATATGACATTTTCTTAATGTATAATCCCTTACAAATTATGAAAGAAATCCAAATCAAAACTACAATGCGGTAGCACCTCACACCAGATAGAATGGCCATCACTAAAAACCTATTAACAATAAATGCTGGTGAGAGTGTGGAGATAAGGGAACCCTTTCGCACTATTGGTAGGAATGTAAATTTATGAAATATAGTAATAGCCATAATGGAGAACAGTAGGGAGGTTCCTTAAAGAACTAGAACTACCACATGAGCCAGAAATCCCACTACTGGGCATATACCCAGTTGTTGCTGTTCAGTCGCTAAGTCATGTCTGACTCTTTGCAACTCCATGAACTGCAGCACCCCAGTCTTCCCTCTCCTTCACTATCTCCCTGAGTTTTCTCAGACTCATGTCCATTGAGTCAGTGATGCCATCCAACCATCTTACCCTCTGTCACCCTCTTCTCCTCTTGCCCTCAATCTTTCCCAGCATCAGGGTCTTTTCCAATGAGTCGATTCTTCACATCAGGCATATACCCAGAAATGAAACTGAAAGTGGCTCAGAGATGTCCAACTCTTTGCAACTCCGTGGACAATTGTATACAAATCCATGGAATTCTCCAGGCCAGAATACTGGAGTGGGTAGCCTTTCCCTCCTCCAGGGGATCTTCCCAACCCAGGGATCGAACTTAGGTCTCCCACTTTGCAGGCAGACTCTTTACCAGCTGAGCCACCAGGGAAGGCCAAGAACACTGGAGTGGGTAGCNGATCGAACTTAGGTCTCCCACTTTGCAGGCAGACTCTTTACCAGCTGAGCCACCAGGGAAGGCCAAGAACACTGGAGTGGGTAGCCTATGCCTTCTCCAGTGGATCTTCCCGGCCCAGGAATCAAACCAAGGTTTCCTGCATGCAGGTGGATTCTTTACCAACTGATCTATCAGGGAAGTCCATAAACCCAGAGAAAAACCATAATTCAAAAAGATATATGTGCCCCCAATGTTCAGTGCAGCACTGTTCACAATAGCCAGGACATGAAAGCAACCCAAATGTCCATCAACAGAGGATTAAAATACAGAAGATATGCCACATATACATAATGGAATATTGCTCAGCCATTCAAAGGAATGAAATTGAGTCTTTGTAGAGACATAGAAATGGCAGCCCACTCCAGTGTTCTTGCCTGGAGAATCTCAGGGACGGGGTAGCCTGGTGGGCTACAATCTATGGGGTCGCACCGAGTTGGACACGACTGAAAGTGACTTAGCAGCAGTAGCAGAGACATGGAAGGACCTAAAAGCTTTCATACAGAGTGAAGTGAGAAATAGAAAAGCAAATGTTGTGTATTAGCACATACATGTGGAATCCAGAAAAATAGTACAGATGATCTTATTTCCAAAACAGAGACACAGACATAGAGAATAAATGTATGGATNATATATATATATATTTTTTAGGTATTGTATGTGTGTATATTCGTATACACATATATGTACCATATTTAAAAGTTATATCTAAGTCTGACGGCAGTCTTACTCTTTTTAGTTTCATCCAGCTTTCCCATTTAATTCTTTGTTTCTAGTAGTGAAAAGTTGAAAATTCTGAATAATGTTTACTGTCATGGAAATCTGCTTGGCATACACAACAGGACAAAATTATATTGTGACACGATGTTCTCAGTGTTGAAATTCACATAAAATAATTTTTCATTATTATGTAGCATTTTTATTATATATAAACCCAAAGAGACTTTTTTAGTTCTTTTAAAGGATATTTCATGACAATCTTTATAACAGGCTATTGTTACAGAATACATTCCATATACTTGTATCTGCATCAGTTTTTATTTTTTGATGTAACAGTTTTCAGTTTTGCTTTTGATTTTTAAAAATCGAGCTTTGAAAAATGCTAATACCCATGGACATACGAACAACCCTCAAAAGCAACCATTACCTTGGTATTATTTACTGGGGACTAGTTTTATCTATTCATAAGTATTGGTGCTAGTGGCACTAGAATCCACCTGCCAGTGCAGGAAACATAAGAGATGAGGGTTCAAGTTAGCAACATCTCATGGAGGAGGAAATGGCAACCCACTCCAGTGTTCATGCCTAGAGAATTCCCATGGACAAAGGAGCCTGGCTGGCTATAGTCCATAGGGTCACAAAGAATTAGACACAACTGAAGCAACTTAGCACACACAGTTTTGTCTACTGTAACCTAGATCATACAGTAGGCACTCTTTGATTAAAGTATAACTTGGTTTTATGTCAAGGACTCAGTACAAAAGCTGGAGTCACAAACTATGTGTTTGAAGGCAAATGCAGACAATTGCCTGTCTTTTGAATAAAGTTTTATTGAAACACACATAGTCTTTTGTTTACTTATTGCCTATGGCACCTTGAGTACTTCAGTGGCAGAGTTGAGTATTTTTGACAGAGATCATACAGCCTGTGATGTCTAAAATATTTACTATCTTCACAGAAAAGTTTACAAATTCTGAAATAAATTTAGTATTGTTGAAATCTCAGGAATGCTGAGAAAAGTGGAGATAGATAAAGTTGGAACCTGATTACGGAGACCTGAGCCTGTTATGCAAAACATTTCCCACTTTATCTATAGATGATTAGAAACTTCTGAGGGATATTAAGTTGAAAGATTGAATTTCTTTCACTAAGCATAAATTTTCTGAGATTCATTCATGCGGTTTCTTCTATCATTAGTTTATTCTTCTTTACTGTCTAGTAGTGTTCCATGGTGTATCTGTATGCTCAGTTGTGTCTAACTTTTTGTGACCCCATGGACCATCCTCTGTCCATAGAATTTTTCAGGCAAGAATACTGGAGTGGGTTGCCATGTCCTACTCCAAGGGATTTCCCCAACCCAGGTATCTAAACTGCATCTCTTGAGTCTCTGGCATTGGCAGGCAGATTCTTTACTACTGCACCATCTATGGTATGAATATATTATTATTCTTTGATAGATATATGGATAGTTTCCAACTTCTTTTATAGATAGTCCTACAAGAACATTCTTGTACAAGTCATTTTGTGGACACTCACTTTCCTTTATCTTGAGAAATTCTCAAGAACGAAATTACTGGATCAAAGGCTAACTAGGTTTAATTTTATATGAAATTTCCAAATCATTTTCCAAAGTGTCTGTATCATTTTACATTCCTGTCAACAATGAATAAAAGTTCCAAAGTTTCACTAAAATGTAGTGGTGTTCTGGTGTGTAGTGGTACTTTATTAGAGGATTAAAGAAAGTTTTTTCCTTCATCTCTAATGGTGGTTAACATTTTTTTAATGAGTTCATTGGCCATTTGTACATTTACTTCTGTAAAGTGTATGCTTATGCCTTTTACTCATATTAAATTGTTAACCTTTTTAATCATTGAGTTATAAAAGTTTCTTATATATTCTAAAATCCTTTGTCAGATGTGTGTCACAAATTTTCCACCTAGCCTGTGGCTTATTAAATCATATTTAATGGTGTCTTTTGAAGAGAAACTATTGCACTTCATAAACTCTAATTTATTAGTAGTTTCCTTTGTTATAGCTTTCATGGCTCTTAGAAATTCTTATTTACCCNCAGTTCTAACTGTTACTTCTTGACCTGCATATAGATTTCTCATGAGGCAGATCAGGAGGTCTGGTATTCCCATCTCTTTCAGAATATTCCACAGCTTGTTGTGATCCACACAGTCAAAGGCTTTGGCATAGTCAATAAAGACAGAAGTAGATTTTTTTCTGGAACTCTCTCACTTTTTGATGGTCCAATGGATGTTGGCAATTTAATCTCTGTTTCCTCTGCCTTTTCTAAATCCAGCTTGAACATATGGAAGTTCACAGTTCACATAGTGTTGAAGCTTGGCTTGGAGAATTTTGAGCATTACTTTGCTAGCATGTGAGATGAGCGCAATTGTGCAGTAGTTTGAACATTCTCTGGCATTGCCTTTCTTTGGGATTGGAATGAAAACTAACTTTTTCCAGTCCTCTGAGCACTGCTGAGTTTTCCCAATTTGCTGACATATTGAGCGCAACACTTTCACAGCATCATCTTTTAGGATTTGAAATAGTTCAACTAAAATTCCATCACCTCTATTAGTTTTGTTTGTAGTGATGCTTCCTAAGGCCCACTTGACTTCACCTTCCAGGATGTCTGGCTCTAGGAGAGTGATCACACCATCATGATTTTCTGGGTCATGATGATCTTCTTTGTATAGTTCTTCTGTGTATTGTTGTCATCTCTTCTAAATGTCTATTGCTTCTGTTAGGTCCATACCATTTATTTCCTTTATTGTGTCCATCTTTGCATGAATTGTTCCTTTTGTATCTCTAATTTTCTTGAAGAGATCTCCAGTCTTTCCCATTCTATTGTTTTCCTCTATTTCTTTGTATTAATCACTGAGGAAGGCTTTCTTACCTATCCTTGCTATTCTTTGGAACTCTGCATTCAAATGGGTATATCTTTCCTTTTCTGCTCTATCTATTGCTTCTCCTCTTTTCACAGCTATTTGTAAGACCTCCTCAGACAATCATTTTGNTAATCACTGAGGAAGGCTTTCTTACCTATCCTTGCTATTCTTTGGAACTCTGCATTCAAATGGGTATATCTTTCCTTTTCTGCTCTATCTATTGCTTCTCCTCTTTTCACAGCTATTTGTAAGACCTCCTCAGACAATCATTTTGCCTTTTTGCATTTGTTTTTCTTGGGGATGGTCTTGATCCCTGTTTCCTGTACAATGTCATGAACATCCATCCATAGTTATTCAGGCACTCTGTCTATCAGATCTGATCCCTTGAATCTATTTGTCACTTCAACTATATAATCATAAGGGATTTGATTTAGGTCATAGCTGAATGGTGTAGTGGTTTTCCCCACTTTCTTCAATTTCAGTCTGAATTTGGCAATAAGAAGTTCATGATTCGAGCCACAGTCAGCTTCCAGTCTTGTTTTTGCTGACTGTATAGAGCTTCTCCATCTTTGGCTGCAAAGAATATAATCAATCTGATTTTGGAATTGACCATCTGNCTACTTTCTTCAATTTAAGTCTGAATTTGGCAATAAGGAGTTCATGATCTGAGCCACAGTCAGCTCCCGGTCTTGTTTTTGCTGACTGTATAGAGCTTCTCCATCTTTGGCTGCAAAGAATATAATCAATCTGATTTTGGAATTGACCATCTGGTGATGTCCTTGTGTAGAGTCTTCTCGTGTTGTTGGAAGTGGGCGTTTGCTATGACCAGTGTGTTCTCTTGACAAAACTCTATTAGCCTTTGTCCTGCTTCATTCTACTCAAATGCCAAATTTGCCTGTTACTCCAGGTATTTCTTGACTTCCTACTTTTGTATTCCAGTCCCCTATAATGAAAAGGACATCTTTTGGGGTGTTAGTTCTAGAAGGTCTTGTAGGTCTTCCTAGAATCATTCAACTTCAGCTTCTTCATCATTACTGGTCAGGGCGTAGACTTGGATTACTGTGATATTGAATGGTTTACCTTGGAAACAAACAGAGAACATTCTGTCATTTTTGAGATTGCATCCAAGTAGTGCATTTCAGACTCTTGTTGACTATGAGGGCTGCTCCTTTTCTTGTAACGAATTCTTGCCCACAGTAGTAGATATAATGGACATGTGCGTTCAATTCACCCATTCTAGTCCATTTTCGTTACTGATTCCTAAAATGTCGATGTTCACTCTTATCAGTTCAACTCATTTCAATGTTTTATGGGTTACCTCACAATGAGTTTAATGAGACCTTTGACATGTGCTCATTTTATATGGGTATGAGTGTTGTGATTGTTACCTTTTTGAAGTTTACCTCTTAAAAATCGTGGAATCTGGGCTCTGTCTGAAGTATGTTCTTTGCTCTGCCCTGCAGTACCTGCCGGGAGGAACACCTCTGCCCACTGTGCAGATGGTCAGTGGAGATGCCTCCTGTTTCCTGTCCCTGCTCAGTGTCCACACCTGAGGTGGATGTTAGAGTATCTGCTCTCTTAGGTGCTGTAGGTTTTCCATCTCTCCACCATCAGTTCAGGCTAGGGGAGCCTCAGGGCATTTTGGAGGGCTTCCCAGGTGGCTCAGCAATAAAGCATCTACCTGCCAATGCAGGAGACATGGGTTCTGTCTCTGGGTAGGAAAGATTCCCTGGAGGAGGAAATGGCAACCCACTCCAGTATACTTGCCTAGAAGACCCCATGGACAGAGAAGCCTAGCAGGCTACAGTCCATGGGCTTATAAACAGTAGGACATGACTCAGTGAGTAAACAATAGAAACAACAACAATAGGGCTTATTGAGGCCAGTATCTGAGTTTCTTTGGCAATAAAAGTCCCCCAGGAACTTGGGAAGTTTTGTGTACTGACTTTGAACCAGCATTATGTACTTGGAGCCTTAACTGAAGTTGTATTCCAGAGCAAATATTTATACCTGTCTTGTGTTTCCTGGTTCATTGCTTGTATCAAGCATTTCTCCCCCATTTTTTGAAGACTACCTTGATGCCCACAATATTATCTGAAATAATAGGCTTGAGCCAGATAACAATCTTTTAGCCTGATTTTGCTATAAAGCAGGAGCGTTTTGTTTAGCTGATAAAGACGCTAAGTTTTGCCTCCAGAGTTTGAATTTTGAAGCACTCGGATCTCAAACCTAAAGCCCATTTGCTTCCAAATAGGCTTCAAAATGAACCAGTTTTGCCAGCTCATCCCATTTTTATTACACCTTGCTAAATGCAACTAGGACAGACTCCTGTCAACCCCTTCCACTAAGCAATAGGCACCAAAAACTCATGATCTGACTTCCAGATTATCATGGGTGGGAGCCACACTCACCGGCTGACTTGAGTCACCTGATTCCAGTTTTCCAGAAATAATGTTCCTCACCATCCACTGCCCAACCATAAGCCAACGCCATGTGGCTTTAGCTTTTTGTTTCAGCAACACTCTGCCTGCAGAATTAATTTCTGTATTAGGGTAAAAAGTCTGCCATAATTGTTTTTACTGGAGTCACTTAAGTAAGATAATGGTCTAGCCCCTCATGTGGTATAGTAGCTTTGCTCTCATGGACATTTAAGGTCACAAATTCCTTTATTTTTTTGTTTAGCAATATTCTAAGTAGATGTGGGCAAGTTTTTTCCTGGAAAGGGCTGCTGCTGCTGCTAAGTTGCTTCAGTCGTGTCTGACTCTGTGCAGCCCCATAGACAGCAGCCCACCAGGCTCTGCCGTCCCTGGGATTCTCCAGGCAAGAACACTGAAATGGGTTGCCATTTCCTTCTCCAATGCATGAAAGTGAAAAGTGAAGTCACTGAGTGGCGTCCAACTCTCAGTGACCCCATGGACTTCAGCCCACCAGGCTCCTCCGTCCATGGGATTTTCCAGGCAAGAGTACTGGAGTGGGATGCCATTGCCTTCTCCATGGAAAGGGCTAGATAGTAAGTATTTCACACTTTTCAGGCCATAGCATCTTTGTTACCTCTTTTCAACCCTGCTGCAAAGGCAAACACAGTAAATGAACAAAAATAATGAGTATGGCTAATGGGTATGACTAAAATAATGAGTTCCAATAAAATTTTATTTATAGACAATGAAATCTAAATTTCATATAATTTTCATGTGTTGAAATATTATTCTTCTCCTGAGTTTTTCCAACCATTTAAAAATATGAAAATAATTCCATAAAGAACCAAGCGCTGTAGTTTGCTGACCCCTATATGACCAGGTTGTCCTCCTCTGCATGGTCATGGGCATGGCAAGGACCAAGCTCATGTGATAGGAAAAGAGGAACTTCAAAGCAAGCAATTTTTTTGTTGTTGTTGATAATAAATAGAAATGTATATCTCACAGAGGCTGAAAGTCTGAGATCAGGGTGCCAGCATGGTTGGGTGACATCCTCAGCCAGGGGGCAGATTTTTCATTGTGTCCTCCATGGTGGAAGGGCTAGGGAACACTCTGGAGTCTCTTTTATCAGGGCACTAATCTCATTCATGAGGCCTCTACCCCCTTGACCTAAGCACCTTCCAAAGGCCACCTCTCCTACCATCTCCACTTTGGAGATTAGCATTTCAGTACATGAATGAGGGGAGGAGGGGAGGAGAAGCAGACACAGACATTCAGTCTTTAGCACACAATGAACTATCACTAGACGCTTGCCAGAATAGTTAAAATTTTAGAAGGAGACAATGCCCAAAGTTGATAAGGTGGAGCATCTGGAATTCACATGCACTGCTAACGAAAAGGTAAAGTAGCAAATAACCACTTAGGAAAATTATTTGATTGTTTCTATCAACACAAAATATGTATATATCTTGCCTGCATGCTAAGTCACTTTAGTCGTGTCTGACTCTTTGTGACCCTAGGGCTTGTACCCCGCCAGGCTCCTCTGTCCACAGGATTCTCCTGACAAGAATACTGGAGTGGGTTGCCATGTGCTCCTCCAAGGGATCTTCCCAACCCAGGGATCTAGCCCACATTTCTTATGTCTCCTGCATTGGCAGACAGTTCTTTACCATGAGCACCACCTGGGAAGCCTTAGCAATTTCATCTCTAGGCATATATCCAAAATACATATGTATTTTCACCAAAAGATGTGTTCAGTAATCTTCATGAATGCAACACTCTTAGTTGCAAATAGTAGAAACTTTCCACATGTCCATGAACAGTACAAGGGATACATGGTCACATACAAGATGCTACAGTCATATACTGGAATGCGGCAACAGGACTGAATAAAGTACTACTACTAACGATGTAAGTAAATCTCTCAAACATGATATTGTCGAAAAGAAAACAAAGTGAGGCAAACTGCCTGGTTCCATTTTATATAAAGTTCAAAAACAGACATAAGCGACCTGCGGTTTTTGAAGTCAGGACAGAAATCAATTTTAGAGAAGAGGGAGAAAGTGGTCACTGAGGAAGGAGTGGGGAGTGCTGCTGGGATCCTGAGAAGAGCTCACTTCTTGACCTAAATGGTGATGACATGGATCTGTTCCCCATGACTGCATCCTCACCTCTCAGCTGAGCCATCATCCAGAGTAGGCCTTATCTGCACCTGTTCCCTTACAGACTCTTCTTATGTAAGGAGCACAGGTCTGCCTCCTGGGTTACACTTCCTCCTTCCTCGTGTGGGAAGATTTTCCAGTCCAGCTGGTACACCTGCTTCGCTTCAGCAAACACAGTCAGTAAGGCACATTTGAGGCACATCTTGAGGGCACATCTGAGCCACATTTCTAACTGGTCCGTCCCTTCCAGCCCTGAATGAAAGTCCCTGCCCGAGAACAGGCTCCACACTCCCTGCACAGCACCTCTCTAGTTGAATATGTGCACCTTCCTTCATCCCATCAGATCAGAAAAGCTGTGTGCCTTTGGAGGCAATCAACCCAAATTTGTTTTGAATGAACACATGCAGCTGGGACAGCGGATGCCCTTGGCATGGGACCTCTGCCCCAGCTCACTCCACTGAAGCCACAGGGGACAACAAGCTGAGCTAATAGGTTTCACAGGGTCGAGGCAAGAACATGGGTGCAAACCCAGTGCCCTGGTTCTAAGGCCACAGACAGAAGAGCAAAAGTGCTACAGACGAGCATGAGCGCAAGCTGTTATGTCTAATGCAGGCATCAGATCTGGTTATGCCAGCAGAGAACATCACTTTCCATTGGCTAGAACTGGGTCACATGGCCCCTGGTCACAAAGGACACTGGAAAACAAAGATAAAGCTGGGTGTCCATGTGCTCGGGAGACCAGAAGAATATCTGCCGTCCCCACTCACTCCCAAGATGACTTCCTAAGCATTGTTAGGGTCACCAGCCTGATGTACTTCCTATAAAGTTGCCCGAGACCCATCGCCTGAATTCTATAGCCCCCTGGCTCTAGTTTTGCCTTAATAATATCTCTTCCATTCTCCCGGCTAAAAGACCACAACTATGTGAGGTGAAATTCTCTCCACCTCTATGTGTCCATCTTCTAACAACCACATCCATCCAGAGAGAAGCTAAAGATTCTTGGCTCTAGTCTAAGAGTATACTATACACACAAGGCAATGTTAAAGCTATGAAGGTTGACAGATTTTCGTGTCCTAGATGAGCCCTCACATACAACAGTTAAAACTGTATAATACGAGCTAGTGATCCATGGGATCGTGTGTTCCCATGCAGTAATCTCTGCTTTGACACCCCAAATACAGCTGGATATTTTTCCTACCCACCACGCACTAGGAGTCCTACTCCCACAACCTTTGAAGTATGAAAGCATTAATTGCTCAACCGTGTCTGACTCTTTGTAACCCCATGGACTTTAGCCTGCCAGGCTCGTCTCTCCTTGGAATTTTCCAGGCAAGAATACTGGAGTGGGTAGCCATTCCCTTCTCAAGGGGATCTCCCTGACTCAGGGATCTAACTCAGGTCTCCTGCATTGCAGGTGGATTCTTTACTGTCTGAGCCACCAGGGAAGGTTGCAACTTTTGGACTTACAAATAGCCCAGAACAAGTTTACACACACAATACGGAAAGGTGTCACACTGGCCTGTCAATAGCTGAGATAATGGTGCAGGTGAAGCAAAGGCCCTCCAGATCTCCAACTGGAATATCCCCCAATTGTTGGCTTTGGTCATGGGGATTCAGGTAATGGGAGGCTGCCAGAACCCACAAAGTCAGCCTCTACCAGACAAGAGCCAATCTGAGAAGCTGCACTGACATCAGTCTCACTTTGAGAAATTGGATAGAATGTAGATGGTTGGGATCTGATTTTCTGGGAAGGTCACAAATGAGATGAAATTTTCCAAGTGGTAAGAGAGCTACTGGTCAAACCTGAATTGTGGTAGGGAGGGAACCCTGAAAGTGTAACTAGTTCATGGAAAGGGCCAGATCTGATGGAATTATATCTAGGAAGCAGATTTTTTGCCCCCATCTTCTGGCCATGCCACCCGGCATGTAGGATCCCAGTTTCCAAACCAGGGACTGAACCTATGCTCCTCACAGTGGAAATGCAGTTCCAACCACAGGACTGCCAGGGAAACCGTGGAAGCAGGTAAATTTTCTCTTTACTGCCAACAAACAGACTCTGTGGGCTCCCGTTTCCCTGCCCCTTGACGAGACCTGGGGCAGGGCTCAAAGTTCTGGGGTCATTTAAGGACAGCCTCATTCTCATCTATAGGAAGTTCAGCCTCGTATGACTTAAAACCCTAGTCTTATCCAATCAATCCACTATGGCAGGCCAATCCACAGGTGCTGAACACCAGGATGAACGATCCCCTGCTGGGCTCACCACCTCTGACCATCCTGCTCTGGGCTCCCACCCAGCACTGCAGGCATCCTCTAGTGAAGTATGTGTCCACTCTCCTCCTGAGCCTTGGCTTTCTTACTTCATTTGTAAAGGGTTCAGAGCTTTTTCCTGTCATACCACCCATGTCTCCAACCCTCTCACCCCACTCCTCCTGGCAGATTCTAATTTACTTGGTAAGAGGCAGAGCCCAGGAACCTGAATTTTCAATAAGCCCTTAAAGTGATTCTGACGCAAATAATCCATGGAACAGGATCTGAGAAACAGTGCTCCAGGGAACAGCTGGCATAACATCCAGGACACACATCCCTGTTTTCCTCGGTTCCGGTTCTAACATTAAGCCTTTTGGTTATTTACACACTCTCATCACATAAATAACCTGGGAGACTGCTTCCTTGAGCAACTCACTTCTTTTCTGCCTCTCAAGCCTCTGGAATGGCTGGATCATCATAATTCCTTCTGACCTTTAAACTCTGTTCCACGCTCCCTGGTTTTACCAGGCTCTTGGTTTGCTGCAGCCTGCGTACCACTGTGGACGCCTACTCTTGTAGCTTCCTTAGGCAACAATTGCCCATCCTCCGGTATCCCACTTACCTTGCACTTGAGAAATGGTTGGCATCTTCATTTCTCCCCAAACCACATCCACACCATCGCTCATACACTTTCTTCAGCAGGCCCTACTCCCTGGAGACTCAGGCAATCTGACCCCCCTCTATATCCTGTCTCTGGGCACACTCTGCATCTGCCTTTGCTGCCACTATTATGGGCCAGCTTCCTTCACCTCCAGGGTACCCAGCTCAGAATATTTTTCCCATACCAAGTTCCAGGGGGCCTCCCATCCACAGAAGCCTCTGTGCTGTGCTGTGCTTAGTTGCTCAGTCATGTCCAGCTCTTTGTGACCCCATCGACTGTAGGCTGCCAGGCTCCTATGCCCATGGGATTTCCCAGGAAAGAATACTGGAATGGGTTTCCATGCCCTCCTCCAGGGGATCTTCCCAACCCAGGTCTCCCACATTGCAGTGGATTCTTTACCATTTGAACCAGCAGTGAAATCCAAGAATACTGGAGTGCGTAGCCTACCCCTTCTACAGGAGGATTTTCCTGACCCAGGAATTGAACCAGGGTCTCCTCTATTGCAGGTGGATTCTTGACCAGCTGAGCTACCAGGGAAGCCCACAGAATCCCCTACCTTCACATTATCCATCAGCTGTTTCATTGTGTCCCATCACCTGCACCCTTTTAGATACATTCTCAACTCCTCTCTTCCCAGTGTTTGCCACAGACCGCTCATTGCCTCCACATGCAAAGCCCTGATCCTGGATGGATACAGCTACTCCTTCTCATCTGTGTTTGCACCCCAAGTGCTAAATATTGATAAAGAAGGATCTAATTCATAGTGTGGACTGGTCCCAGCCTGCAGTTACCAACCTCAGATGGCCCTGTGTCGCTGTTCAGGGTGCTATACCGCTGCTCTGCTTGCCGTATTAGACATTCAAATCCTGTGTTTTCACATCAAATGCCCAATCCTCCACATCCCCCTTCTCCTTCAGCATTTGACCTCCTAACTCTCTAGAAAAATAAATAGATAAGCCCTCCTATACCTGCAACAAGATTTTCCTATTTCCACACATATGTCTGTACACTGGGTGGCAGGTGGTACAGCAAAAATTAAAAGGCCAGAAACTTAAAACAATCGGGATGGGATGGTGTGGGTGGGAGAGAGGTTAAAAAGTGTAGGGATATATTTATACTTATAGTTGATTCATACTGTTATGAAACCAACATAACATAGTAAATAAAGCACTTATCCTCCAATTTAAAATAAGTTTAAATAAAATAAAGGGAAACAAAAGATCAATACATAAAAAATAAAGCAATCTTGCTTATATATAGATTGCTATATCAAAACCTCATAGTAACCACAAACCTAACATTTATGATAGACGTGTTCGTGCATGCCAAGTCGCTTCAGTCATGTCTGACTGTTTGTGACTCTGGGGACTGTGGCCTGCCAGGCTCCTCTGTCCATGAGATTCTCCAGGCAAGAATACTGGAATGGGTTGCCAGGCCCTCCTCCAGTGGGTCTTCCTGACCCAGGGATTGAACCCACGTCTGTTACGTCTTCTGCATTGGCAGGCAGGTTCTTTACCACTAGTGCCCCCTGGGAAGCCCCCTACAATAGATACACACACAACAAGAGAAAGGAATTCACACACAACACTAAAGTCAAATCACAGAAGAAAAGAACAAAAGAGGAAGAGAAGAAAAAAGACCTACAGAAACAAACCCGAAACAATTAACAAAATGCAATATATCTATAATTACTCTAAATGTATTAAATCCTCCAGCCACAAGACATAGACTGGATAAATGGTACAAAAACAAGACCCATAAAAACTTCACTGGTGGCCCAGTGGTTAAGACTCCATGCTTCCAAAGCAAGGAGTGCCTGTTTGATTCCTGGTCAGGGAACAAAGATCCCACATGCTGTGTGGGAAAAAAAAATTCATAACAACCTAAAAATAAGAATAATACATGTGTTACCTATAAGAGACCCACTTCCAATCAAGAGACACATACAGTCTGAAAGTGAGAGGAAGGAAAATGGTATTCCATGCAAACAGAAATCAAAAGAAAGTTGGAGTAGCAGTATTCATATCAGACAAAATAGACTTTAAAAATAAAGACTGTTACAAGAGAAAAAGAAGGACAGTACATAATGATCAATGGATCAATCCAAGAAAAGATATAACAGTTGTAAATATATATGCACCCCACTTAGGAGCATCTCAATATATAAAGCAAATGCTAAAGCTATGAAAGGAGAAATCAACAGTGACACAGTAATGGCAGGGAACTTTAACACCTCACTCACATCAATGCACGGATCATCCAGAAAGAAATCAGTAATAACTAACATCATACTGAACACTGAAAATTTTAAATCATTTCCTCTAAGATCAGGAAAAAAACAAGGATGACCACTCTTGCCACAATTATTCAACACACTTTTGGAAGTTCTAGCAATGATAATTCGAGAAGAAAAAGAAATAAAACGAATCCAAAGTGTAAAAGAAAAAGTAAAACTGCCACTGTTTACAGATGCCTGGATTTGAATGTTTACTATCAAGAAGCAAGCAGTAGTGCAGTGTCCCCAAGGAGTAACACAGAACCATTTGAGGTTGGTAAGCACAGGTTGGGACCAATCTACACCATGAATTAGATTCTTCTTTATCAACATTTAGCACTTGTATGATACGATATGGGGCTTCCCAGATGGCGCTAGTGGTAAAGAACATGCCTGCCAATGCAGGACACTTAAGAGACACATCTTCAATACATGGGTCAGGAATACCCCCTGGAGGAGGCACAGCAACCCACTCCAGTATTCTTGCCTAGAGAATTCCATGGACAGCAAAGCCTGGTGGGCTGCACTCCACAGGGTCACAGAGAGTCAGACACAACTGAAGTGATCTAGCATGCATGCACACACACATGATACTATACATCAGTTCAGTTCAGTTCAGTTCAGTCGCTCAGTCGTGTCTGACTCTTTGCGACCCCATGAATCACAGCACGCCAGGCCTCCCTGTCCATCACCAACTCCAGAGTTCACTCAGACTCACGTCCATCGAGTCAATGATGCCATCCAGACATTTCATCCTCTGTCGTCCCCTTCTCCTCCTGCCTCCAATCCCTCCCAGCATCAGTCTTTTCCAATGAGTCAGCTCTTCTCATGAGGTGGCCAAAGTACTGAAGTTTCAGCTTCAGCATCATTCCTTCCAAAGAAATCCCAGGGTTGATTTGAATGTTTTTAAATAATGTAAGTAATGACACTTATCATAAGAAAAAAAAAACCTAAATCTTCCCTTCCCAGACAAATTATTTTCATAGTTTAAGGGCTCACTTTAGTTAGTAATCACTCTAGTTTTAATCTAGATAGTAATCATTCTACGTGCTTGTGTGCTAAGTTGCTTCTGTCGTGTCTGTGAGACCCTATGGACCGTAGCCCTCCAAGCTCCTCTGTCCATGGGATTCTCCAGGTAAGAATACTGGAGTGGGTTGTTATGCCCTCCTTCAGGGGATCTTCCTGACTCAGGAATCAAACCTGTGTCTCTTATGTCTCCTGCATCAGCAGATGGGTTCTTTAACACTAGTGCCATCTGGGAAATGCACTAATCATTCTGGTTTTAGTTAAATTCTAACTCTTCATTTCCTTACTACCATAGCTGAAGTTAAGAACCTAGAATCAAAATCTAGCCAGAAACATTTTTGGTATTTCATATAGGGAATTTAACAAAAGGAAGAGTCGCAAAGTATTAGAAGGGAGAGGAGGAAAGCAGGGACAGTGAGGTAACAGAGATTAGTAACTGCAGGGATCTGCTACCACCTGCAAGGGTTCAGTTCAGTTCAGTTCAGTTCATTTGCTCAGTCATGTCCGACTCTTTGTGACCCAATGAATCACAGCATGCCAGGCCTCCCTGTCCATCACCATCTCCCGGAGTTCACTCAGACTCACGTCCATCAAGTCAATGATGCCATCTCATCCTCTGCTGTCCCCTTCTCCTCCTGCCCCCAATCTCTCCCAG
Source organism: Neotragus pygmaeus (assembly GCA_006410875.1). Lineage (NCBI taxonomy): Eukaryota > Metazoa > Chordata > Mammalia > Artiodactyla > Bovidae > Neotragus > Neotragus pygmaeus. Next base: position 44,399 of record SJYV01048397.1, on the reverse strand, counting down.
CATCAGTCTTTTCCAATGAGACAACTCTCTTAACATGAGGTGGCCAAAGTACTGGAGTTTCAGCTTTAGCATCATTCCTTCCAAAGAAATCCCAGGGCTGATCTCCTTCAGAATGGACTGGTTGGATCTCCTTGCAGTCCAAGGGACTCTCAAGAGTCTTCTCCAACACCACAGTTTAAAAGCATCAATTCTTTGGTGCTCAGCTTTCTTCACAGTCCAATTCTTACATCATACATGACCACTGGAAAAACCAGAGCCTTGACTAGACAGACATTTGTTGGCAAAGTAATGTCTCTGCTTTTGAATATACTATCTAGGTTGGTCATAACTTTTCTTCCAAGGACTAAGCGTCTTTTAATTTCATGGCTGCAGTCACCATCTGCAGTGATTTTGGAGCCCCAAAAAAATGTTAGAGAAAAAGAAAGAGAGTGATGTGACCAGGCCCATCAGTCATTCCTCACGGTCGGTGCTGAGGCTCACTATGTTTGTTGTTGTTGTTATTTTGTTGAAGTAGAGCTGGTTTACCGTGTTGTGTTGGTTTCTGTTGAACAGCAAAGTGATTCAGTTACACATATACACACACATCCTTTTTCATACTCTTTTCCATTATAGTTTATTACAGGATATTGAATATAGTTCCCTGTGCTAAACAGTAGGACTTTATTTTATATGCTAATCCCAACTTCCAATGTATCTCTCCCCACCCCTTTCCAGTATTCTGGCCTAGAGAATTCCATGGACTGTATAGTTCAGGGGGCCACAAAGAGTCAGACCGGACTGAAGGACTTTCACTTTCACCCCCTTTCCTCTTTGATAATTGTAAGTTTGTTTTCTAAGTCTGTGAGTTTGTTTCTGTTTCGTAAATAAATTCATTTGGGGGTATATTTCAGACTGCAGTGTGATCGCATGTCTGTTTTTCTCTGACTCGGTTCACTGAGTTTGATCTGTAGTTTCATCCATGTTGCTTCAAACGGCATTCTTTCATTCTTGTGACTGCGTAGTGTTCAGGCTTTTGTGACATTCTTTACGACTGAGCAGTATTTAATTTTCTACTGGCTGCTACGACCAAGGAACTGAATTCCAAATTTTGTTTAAATTAGCGTAACTTGGAGAGTCACATGTGGCTAGTGGTTTCTGTATTGCACAGTGCAGATTTAGCATCCTGCATTGCAGAGCAGATCATGGAAGGGCTAGATTGGAGCTGAGAGCAAACAGACAAATGCCTGGTAGAAGGTCAAAGGTCAGAGAGACCTGGATTCCATC
>SJYV01048397.1:8863-41163 GCA_006410875.1 Neotragus pygmaeus | reverse complement strand
GCCAAAGTACTGAAGTTTCAGCTTCAGCATCATTCCTTCCAAAGAAATCCCAGGGCTGATCTCCTTCAGAATGGACTGGTTGGATCTCCTTGCAGTCCAAGGGACTCTCAAGAGTCTTCTCCAACACCACAGTTCAAAAGCATCAATTCTTCGGCACTCAGCCTTCTTCACAGTCCAACTCTCACATCCATACGTGACCACAGGAAAAACCATAGCCTTGACTAGATGGACCTTAGTCGGCAAAGTAATGTCTCTGCTTTTGAATATGCTATCAAGGTTGGTCTTAACTTTTCTTACAAGGAGTAAGAGTCTTTTAATTTCATGGCTGCAATCACCATCTGCAGTGATTTAACTCTCACATAGACAGTCCTAAAGATGTTACCAGAAAACTCCTAGAGCTCATCCATGAATTTGGCAGAGCTGATGTATACAAAATTAATATGCAAAAATCTGTTGCAGTACCAAACACTGATAGCAAAACACTGAAAAGAGCAATTAAGGAAACAATCTCATTTACCACTATCATCGAAAAGAATAAGATACCAAGGAATAAACCTGCTAAAGAAGCAAAAGAGCTCTATTCCAAAAAACTATAGACACTGATGAAAGAAACTGAAGACATGACAAACAGAAAGATACACCAGATACTTGAACTGGAAGTGTTAATATTGTTAAAGTGATCATACACCCAGGATAATCTACAGATTCAAGGCAATCGCCATCAAAATACCAATGTCATAGTCACAGAACTAGAATTTAAAATTTTTAATTTATGTGCAAACACAGAAGACTGAATAGACAAAAGAATCACAGGAAAGAACTGAGCTGGAGGACTCAGCCTCCCTGACATTATATTGCAAAGCTATAGTCATCAAAAAAACGTACGGAACTGGCAGAAAAAAAGATAGAGATCCACGGAACAGGATAGAAAGGTCAGAAATAGGCACACAAACTTTCGGTCCTGGTCTATGGCAAAGGAGGCAAGAGTATACAGCAGAGAAGAGACAGGCTCCTCCATAAGTGATGTGGCGGAAACTGGACGGCTACATGTGAAAGGATGGCAAATGAGTGTTCTCTAACACCATGCACAAAAGTAAATTCAAAGGCATATGAAAATATGCTCAACAACACTAATTATTAGATAAAGGCAAATCAAAACTACAATTAGTTATTGCCTCACAGCAGTCAGAATGGCCACCATAAAAAAAAAAAGGCTACAAGTAATAAATGCTTGAGAGTATGTAGAAAAAAGGGAGCCCTTCTACACTGATGTTGGGAATGTAAATTGCTGATGAACAGTATGGGGATTTCTTAGGAAACTATAATTAGACCCACCAAATGATCTACAATATCCACTCCTGAATATGTATCCAATGAAAACCTAATCTTAAAAGATATGTGTACCCTAATACTCACAGCAGCAAAATTTACAATGACCAAAACACTGAAGCAACATAAATGTACACTGGTAGATGAATGGATGAAGAACGTGTGTGTGTGTGTGTGTGTGTGTGTGTGTGTGTTCAATGGAACACTACTCAGCAATAAAAAATGAAAAAATCCCACTTGCAGTAATATGGGTGAACAGAGGATTATCATACTAAGTGAGATAAGTGAGCCAGCAAAAGACAAATATTATATAATACCTTATATAATACCTTAATAATTATATAATACTTATATGTGGAGTCTTAAAAAATTATGCAGATAAATTTATTTATAAAACAGAAGTAGATTCACAGACATAGTAAAGAAACTTATGGTTAATAAAGCAGATAGCATGGGGATAAATTAGGAGTTTGGATTAAAATATGCACACTATTATATATAAAATAGATAAAGTTCCAACTGTATAGCACAGGAATCTAAACCCCAAAATTTTTAATAACATATAATGAAAGCTGTGATACACATACACAATGGAATATTACTCAGCCATTAAAAAGAATACATTTGAATCAGTACTAATGAGGTGGATGAAACTGGAGTCTATTATACCGAGTGAAGTAAGTCTGAACAAAAAACACCAATACAGTATATTAACACATATATATAGAATTTAGAAAGATGGTAATGACAATCCTATATGCAAGACAGCGAAAGAGACACAAATGTATAGAATAGTCTTTTGGACTCTGTGGGAGAAGGTGAGGGTGGGGTGATTTGAGAGAATAGCATTGAAACATGTATACTATCATATATGAAACAGATTGCCAGTCCAGGTTCGATGCATGAGACAAAGTGCTCAGGCCTGGTGCACTGAGATGACCCTGAGAGATGGGATGCGGGGGAGGTGGGAGAGGGTTCAGGATGGGGAACACATGTACACCCATGGCTGAGTCATGTGATGTATGGCAAAAACCACTACAATATTGTAAAGCAATTAGCCTTCAAGTAAAATAAATAAATTTAAAACAAACAAAATAATATTAAAAAATAACATAATGAAAAACAATCTGAAAAAGAAAATATATGTTTAACTAAATCACTTTTGTTATACACCTGAAACTACACAACACTGTAAATTAACTATTTTCAATTTTAAAAAGAAATGATATTTTGGAGTCTTATCCCCTAGTGCTTAGGAGTGTGACCTTCTTTGAACAGAGTCTCTATGGAGGTAACCAAGTTAACATGAGGCGGTGAAGGTGAGCCCTAGTCTAATGAGACCGGTGTCCTTATAAGGAGTTTGACAGCAGGGGCGTGCACACGACAGGGAGACGCCATGTGAAGACAAAGGCCGACATCACGGTGATGCAGCCACAAGTCAAGGAATGTTGAAAATTACCACACACCACCAGCATCTAGGAGAGAGGCCTGGAACAGATTCCGGGTCACAGGTCTCAGAGAGAACCATGCCTGCCAATGTCTTCATCCTGTACTTCCAGCCTCCAGACCTGTCATTTTTCTCCATCATCACTTTAAACGTGATACAGCTCCCAGCACAGAGGAAGCACTCAACAAATATTTAGAGAATGACGGGGTCCAGAACTCTTGGCCTTTAATTCATTCTGTCCCCGGGAATCCTAAGCCAAGTGTTAAAAGGCAGCCTGAGCTGCGAACCTTGATCACTCATTCCACACCCTCAGGAGAATTCTTCCTGCAGTTGCTCCTGACAGTTTCAAAGTCTGGTCTCTTTGATTTTCTAGCAACCAATCATCTCTTCAGTTTTCAGCTTCTGATCCTCAGGTGAGCTGTCCCTAGATTAGCCCTCACCTACCCTTTCCCACCACACTGGCCATTCTCTGCCTTGATCTTCCAAGCACAGCCTCAGTAGCTGTCCTGATGGGCAGAAGGGGACACGCAGCCTGACCATGTGAGTGGGACTGACCAGCAGCAGAAGAGATCTTTCCTGGGCGAGAATTAGGTGGCAGGACTGATGTGGACCCTTGTTTTGTTTTCCTAGTCTTCAACCATGAAAGGAGGGGCTTGGTACTTGTATCCAGAATGAATTACACACGGTTCTTTCATCACAGCCAAGAGTGAGGCCAGAAAACCTTATTCCATCAGAGTCATGTGTGAGTCCAAGCTGCGCCCCTCTCCTCCAGAGTGGAAGTGGCTCCAGGCTGGGTGAACCTGGCTCTGTACAGACTTGACACAGAAGTCAGGCTGAAATAGGCAGGAGGGCAGTAAAGCAGCAACAGAGAGCGACCAGGCCGCGGTGGGTACATCCTGGTTAGGGTCCAGGAGGTTCTTCTGGGCACAGGAGGGGGGGTTCAGCACAGCCTGCAGACACGTGCAGGGCCGGGAGGGTGGGTACACGGGACAGAAGAAGGGCACAGGGAGCCTAGAGAGCCGGGAGGGGCCAGGTGGAGGAGGGTTCTGTTACTGTGGCCCCAGCTTGCTGCCTGATCAGTCAGCCTTCTTAGCTGCACCTGCTGATTCCTTACTTCCTCCACCAGTGAGGTCAGCCCAGAAAAAGTCATCTTCTATGTTTCTTTCAGACTAGCATTCTATCACTAGACACTATTATACTGTAAAGTTGTATTGCCTTTAATGCAACATACTGACCATCTCTGTTTATGAAAGTCTTCACTGAAAATGTTTCTTCTTCTCTTCCATGTTGTTTGGGATGAGAAATTGGACAAGGCCCCGAAATCCGTCATCTCCTTGGCGACTGGATTACCAAACCCCAACATGTTCCCTTTCAAGACTGCAGTTATCGCCATAGAAAACGGGAAAGCTATCCAGTTTGATGAACAGTTGAAGAAAGCACTGCAGTATGCTCAGAGTGCTGGGTCCTAATCAGTAGATAATTTAACTTACTTGATTCATTTTCATAAGCAATGTTCTACAGCCAGCTGACAGTGTTACTTGTGTCTTTTTAACTGGATAGTCAGCAGGTAAGGTTTGAGGAAGAGCTCTTAAAGAGAAATTAAAAGCAGCAAGGACACCGACAGCTGAACAGCCCTACTGATTGCTTCTAAACCATACATAACTAGGAGAAGGAGAGGAGGCTTTTGAAGGAGATCATCATTTGAGCTGAGACTGGGGACAGGGGGTGCGGTGGGGCAGGGAGTGGGAAATGAAACGGGATAAAAAGAAAGAAGATAAGCTAACTGAAGAAGCAGGGTAGGAGAAAGGAGGAAAAGGATGATCCAGGAAGTGGCCATTTTATTTCCTGGGGGAATTTTTCACTAATTATATTCCCATTCTAAACAGGGAGCAGTGCAAATATGTTGCCTGAAGTTCAGATATATTTAGTTTCATAAAGGCAAATGGAGCAAACATTCAAAGGCTTTACTTAGCTGGTCTTCTTCCAGCAATGAAGGGTAACCTACAGAGTATCAATTATACCTTATTAAGGCCTGTTTCCTCTGTGATTAAAGAACAATGCATGTTGGGTGAATAAGAATTGTATTGTATACAATGTACACCTAGGTTTTTCTTTTCATGATGCAAAGAACTTAACCTGGGCTTCTAAGTATCCTAAGAAAATCTCCCTAAGGAAAACAAAACAAAAAGAAAAGAAAAATAAATTATACAGGGAGTGCTTAATATAAAAGAAAAAGTACAGGTTTTGGAATAAGAAAGCTGTGGATTCAAATCTCAGTTCTTTTACATCAATCAATTAACTTTATNTTGGGTGGCCCCCGGGCATGTCTTAGTTTCATTGAGTTAGACAAGGCTGTGGTTCTAGTGTGATTAGATTGACTAGTTTTCTGTGATTATGGTTTCAGTGTGTCTGCCCTCTGATGCCCTCTTGCAACACCTACCATCTTATTTGGGTTTCTCTTACCTTGGACGTGGGATATCTCTTCACGGCTTCTCCAGCAAAGAGCAGCCACTGCTCCTTACCTTGGATGAGGGGTATCTCTTCACCATCACCCCTCCTGACCTTGAACATGGAGTCACTCCTCTAGGTCCTCCTGTGCCTGTGCAGGCACCACTCCTTGGACGTGGTGTAGCTCCTCTCAGCCACTGCCCCTGGCCTCGGGCCAGGGGTAGCTTCTCCCGGCTGCAAGCCCTGACCTTGGATGTGGGGTAGCTCCTCTTGGCCGCCAGTGCTGACCTCAGATGTGGGGTACCACCACTCAGCCATTCCTGCGCCGTCGCAGACTGGCACTCTCGGCTGCTGCCCCTGACGTTGGGCGTGGGGTAGCTCCTCCTGGCTGCTGCCTCTCCGGCATGGGGTCCTCCCGGCTTCTGCCCCTGATCTCAGATGTNGGTACCACCACTCAGCCATTCCTGCGCCGTCGCAGACTGGCACTCTCGGCTGCTGCCCCTGACGTTGGGCGTGGGGTAGCTCCTCCTGGCTGCTGCCTCTCCGGCATGGGGTCCTCCCGGCTTCTGCCCCTGATCTCAGATGTGGGGTAGCTCCTGTTGGCTGTGCTTGATCCACTTTAATTACCTAAAAGATCTGAAACTTTTTCTTAGCTGTAAATTGCTCTTGTGATGAATTGTCATCATTTTTGAGAGTAGCTTTTTTGTACAGCAAATAAAACAAACAAACAAAAACTCATGGAGAAACCCAATGTTAAATCTTCCCTTAATTTATAAGTTTTTATACCCCCAAAATTCAGCCATGAAATTAAAAGATGCTTACTCCTTGGAAGAAAAGTTATGACCAACCTAGATAGCATATTGAAAAGCAGACATTACTTTGCCAACAAAGGTCTATCTAGTCAAGGCTATGGTTTTTCTAGTGATCATGTATGGATGTGAGAGTTGGACTGTGAAGAAAGCTGAGCCAAAGAACTGATGCTTTTGAACTGTGGTGTTGGAAAAGACTCTTGAGAGTCCCTTGGACTGCAAGGAGATGAAACCAGTCCATTCTGAAGGAGATCAGCCCTGGGAATTATTTGGAAGGAATGATGCTAAAGCTGAAACTCCAGTACTTTGGTCACCTCATGCGAAGAGTGGACTCATTGGAAAAGACTCTGATGCTGAGAGGGATTGGGGGCAGGAGGAGAAGGGAATGACAGAGGATGAGATGGCTGGATGGCATCCCTGACTCGATAGACATGAATCTGAGTGAACTCCGGGAGTTGGTGATGGAAAAGGAGGCCTGACGTGCTGTGATCCATGGGGTCACAAAGAGTCGGACACGACTGAACAACTGAACTGAACTGAATTGTGTTATTCAAGGTCAAATTATTTATAAAAAGAAACCTGCTCAAGAAAATTTTAAAGGTACAAATTAGTTGTAACATTTGCTGTGTTAATTACATCTAAAAATATTCCAAACTTTTTTTCTGTTAGCATTTAAACATCTGTTGGTATCTGCAAAGATTCTCTTTGATTCCTGAGTAAATTAAATGATGTTTTCCTTAAAACAAGTCTAAAATATGACAATAGGCTACCACTAGGATAATTGCCTTAAAATATTATTATCAGAGCAGCCAGTTGCTTTGGTGTTGACCAATGTTTTGGAATTTGTGAGTTTTCTCCCTCTTGATATCAATATGCTTTCTTAAAAGGCCTATAAATAAAAAACAAAGACTATCAACAAAAACCAGTTATTTGAGGTTTAATCTTAATATCAGCAATCCACAGCTTGACCAAAATTCTTTTGTAACACTAATGCCAGTGGATCAGAGTTTTTCAAAAAGTTATATGTCATTAATGCTGTTTTTGTTTAGTTGTAAATTGTGTCCCACTCTTTTCAGCCCCACAGACTGTAACCCATCAAGCTTCTCAGTCCACGGGATTTCCAAGGCAAGAATCCTGGATTGGGTTACTATTTCCTTCTGCAGGGGATTTTCCCAAAGCACGGATTGAACCCATGTCTCCTGAGTCACCTGGGAAGGCCCATGGCATTAATGTAGCTGAGATGTGGGTTCAATCCCTGTGTAGGGAAGATCCCCTGGAGAAGAAAATGGCAACCCACTTCAGTATTCTTGCCTGGGAAACCCCATGGACAGAGAACCCTGGTAGATCACAGTCCATGGGGTCACAAAGAGTCAAACACGACTTAGTGACTAAACAATAATTTACTAAGATACCTATTTTACTAAGATACCTGTAATATCAAAAGAATGAATTATTTCACAGTTAATCATTACAGTATATAATTTATTTATTCTTCAAAAAGCTCCTGAATATCTGACATTTTTAGGCACTATGATAAACAATGAAGAAACAGATGATTCATTCAGATGATTGCAATACTTGTCTCAAGAATTCAGAGTCTTTGTAGACTAATAGGCAGGAGGAAGAATTTTAGAAAAGAAGAACATTAATTTCAAGTCAGCCAATATAATATAAGCTTCCAGAGCAATTGTAATAATAAAAGTAACCATATAATAATAGCGAAAAATCACAAAAATTCTATATATCACAATTTATTTCTAAAATGTAAAACATATCTAAAGTTAGTCATTACCCAAATATTATTAAAGCTCTGCTAGGAATTTTTAAGATCTACCTGCTTCATATTTTGTGTTAGTTTGCCAAGAAGCTGGAATCATGTACCTGATTCATGGAAATTAGTTTCTTCATTTCTTGTATCTATACATAAATTTTTGAGAAACTATTATAAAAGGTGAAATGGAGTTTAGTAAGCAGAAATTTTTTACTGGAGATGATTATTTTGATTTTGCATATAAAATTTGTATCGGAACTTTAATAAGTGGTCAAATTCAGTTTTTTAAAGATTGAAACTTGAAAATAGCATGATGATGCTATAACTTTTTTTAGGATTTATATTTTTTCTGCAATTTGTTGTTGTTATTCAGTCACAAAGTCATGGCTGACTCTTTGGAACCTCATGGACTGTAGCACACCAGGCTCCTCTGTCCACTATCTTCTGGAGTTTGCTCAAATTCATGTCCATCGAGTCAGTGATGCTATCTAACCATCTCATTACCTGCTGTCCCCTTCTTCTTTGTCTGCAGTTAGGGGTCTTAAAATCTTCCACTGATGGATGGTATGTCTATTTCAACTTTATTCCTGTTCATTTTAAGCAGCCATCATTTTAAGTAAATAAAAATTTACATCATTCTTATGTACTTAAACTTCTGTCATTATGAAGCATTCTATTTATTCCAGTTAATGCTTTTTTTTGGCTAAAGGCTACATTGTACTGTTACCATAAAACAAAGAGAAAGTGTTAGTCACTCAGTCAAGTCCAACTCTTTGTGACCCCATGGACTGTAGGCCTCCNCTGGACAGAAAGTTATGACCAATCTAGATAGTATATTGAAAAGCAGAGATGTTACTTTGCCAACAAAGGTCCATCTAGTCAAGGCTATGTTTTTTCCAGTGGTCATGTATGGATGTGAGAGTTGGACTGTGAAGAAAGCTGAGCACTGAAGAATGATGCTTTTGATGCTTTTGAACTGTGGTGTTGGAGAAGACCCTTGAGAGTCCCTTGGACTGCAAGGAGATCCAACCAGTCCATCCTAAAGGAGATCAGTCCTGAGTGTTCATTGGAAGGACTGATGCTGAAGCTGAAACTCCAATACTTTGGCCACCTCATGCGAAGAGTTGACTCATTGGAAAAGACACTGATGCTTGGAGGGATTGGAGGCAGGAGGAGAAGGGGATGACAGAGGATGGATGGCTTGATGGCATCACTGATCTATGGATGTGAGTTTGAGTGAACTCCAGGAATTGGTGATGGACAGGGAGACCTGGCGTGCTGTGATTCATGGGGTCCCAAAGAGTTGGACACGACTGAGCAACCTAACTGACCTGTATATAGAAGTAGGCCTTCTTCAATGAACAATACAAAGAAATAGAGGAAAACAACAGAAGGGGAAAGATTAGAGACATCTTCAAGAAAATTGGAGCTATCAAAGGAATATCTAATCCAAAGAAGGGCACAATAAAGGACAAACTGAAGACAGTGTAGAAGCAGAAGAGATGGAAAGAATAAACAGAAGAACTGTGCATTAAAGATCTTAATGACCCAGATAACTGATGGTATGTTCACTCACCCAGAGCCAGACATTCTGGAATTTGAAATCAAGTGGGCCTTAGGAAAGCACTGCTATCAATAAAGCTAGTGGAAGTGATGAAATTTCAGCAGAGTTACTTAAAATCCTAAAAGATGATGCTGTTAAAGTTATGCACTCAATATGTCTGCAAATTTGGAAGACCTAGCCATGGCCACAGGACTGGAAAAGCTCAATCTCCATCCCTGTTCCCAAGAAGGGCAGTATTAAACAAGGTTCAAACCGTCAGACAGCTGCACTCATCTCCCATGCTAGTAAGGTTAGGCTCAAAATCCTGCAAGCTAGGCTTCATCATTATGTGAACCAAGAACTTCAAGATTTTCAAACTGAGTTTAGAAAAGGCAGAGGAACCAGAGATCAAGATGCCAATATTGTCTGGATCATAGAGAAAGCAAAGGAGTTCCGGAAAAACATCTGTCTCTGTTTCACTGACTATGCTAAAGCCTTTGACTGTGGATCATAACCAACTGTGGAAAACTCTTAAAGAGATGGGAATACCAGACCATCTTACCTGTCTCCTGAGAAATTTGTATGCTGGTCAAGAAGCAACAGAACCTTGTATATAACAACTGACCGGTTCAGGATTTAGAAAGGAGTACGACAAGGCTGTTTATTGTCATCTTGTTTATTTAACTTATACACAGAGCCCATCATGAGAAATACCAGCCTGGATGAGTTACAAACTGGAATTGAGATTGCCAGGAGAAGTATCAACAATCTCAGATATGTGGATGGCAGAAAGTGAAGAGAAACTAAAAAACCTCTTGATGAGGGTGAAGGACAAGAGTGAAAAAGCTGGCTTAATATTTTCAAGTATATATGTGTTCTTAAAAGGACAATTCTTTCCATAAAAAGCAAATCTATTTTCTACTCCAAAGAAAAACATTATAATTTTAGAGCCAATTCTTATTATATAATTGGAAAATAGGTGAGGAGAAACAGCTGTTGTTCAAAAGTTATAGAATAAATCATGCTTTTATCACTAAATTTTATTTTTGGTATAAAAAAACCACCTTCAATCCATTTGTAATTCTTTCACTGACCTCCTAATTTTAGACAAGAAGGTAAAGCCATAAATATTGGCATTACCCTGATAAATCTCTTTTCCTTTCTTATTCCATCTACAAATATATTTCATGCTCAGCAGCAGAAATAATAAGACAAGGACCTTAAAGTTTCTCCTGGTGAGTCAAATAGGGAGTTTCTTTTGAAATCATAATTAATATGCTTGCCAGTCAAATGGTTTCATGAAGACAGCATGACCATATGAAATATATACTAGCATATGAGAATTCCATGTACATTAATTTCTGTCAGGTTTTAGAAATGTAAAAAGACTTAAGTCCCACAGTGAAATTTCAAAGTTTTTTGTTCTGTAAGTAAAAAGTACTAACTACTGGTGTTAGAGGTCTTCTTTTAATAGTACTGTCCTTGAGAACAAAAGAAGTTAATGTTTTGACTTTCAAAATGTTAAACATGATGCTAAACAAATCCTGGATTGTTAATAAAAATTAATGATGCATTATTGAAAAAAAAAACTAAATATGAAATAAACCAAGATCATGGCATCCAGCCCTATCACTTCATGGCAAATAGAAGGGGAAAAAGTGGAAGCAGTGACAGATTTCCTCTTCCTGGGCTCTAAAATCACTGCAGATGGTGACTGCAGCCATGAAATTAAAGACGATTGCTTCTTGGCAGGAAAGCAATGAAAAACCTAGACAGTGTGTTTAAAAACAAAGACATCACTTTGCCAACAAAAGTACATATAGTCAAGGCTGTGGTCCTTCCAGTAGTCATGTACAGTTGAGAACGCTGAGTGCTGAAGAAGTGATGCTTTCGAACTGTGGTGCTGAAGAGTCCCTTGGACTGCAAGGAGATCAAACCAGTCAATCTTAAAGTAAATCAACCCTGAATACTCATTGGAAGGACTGATACAGAAGCTGAAGCTCCAATACTTTGGCCACCTGATGTGAAGAGCCAACTCACTGGAAAACACCCTGATGCTGGGAAAGATTGAAGGCAGAAGCAAAAAAAGGTGACAGAGGATAAGTTGGTTGGATGTTATCACTGATACTATGAACATGAACTTGGGCAAAGTGCACGTTGGCCATCTGAATGTCTTCTTTGGAGAAATATCTATTTAGGACTTCTGTCCACTTTTTGACTGGGTTGTTTTTGTTTTTTTCATATGGAATTGTGTGAGTTGTTTGTATAATTTGGAAATTCATCCCTTGTCAGATGCATTGTTCTAAATATTTTCTCCCAGTCCATAACTTGTCTTTTCATTTTGTGGATGGTTTCCTTTCCTTTTTATTTACTAAGACTCATGTTTTTTCTTTTGTTCATCCATAAACATAAAATATGAAAACACAAATCTTTTGCAAAACTCTGTCTATAAGTAAGGCCACTACTTTTGACTTCAGCCTCTGCAATCAGTACAATATAGAGATACTTGCACACCCCTTGCAGAGCCAAGGCCTGGATGCTCCTCGGTGCCCCAGCACCACCCTGGCCCCCCTGACCCCTTTCCTGAGACCACCCTGAACCCCATACGGTGCAGAGCTAATGCTGGCATGGCAGGGGGTCTCCAGGACCCCCTTCCACCCTGCTCTGTGTCTCTTGCTCCCATGCTACACCACTTGTCCAATATTTTGAGTATCACCTCTGCTTATAACTTTTTATGTATTAGCATCACAGGTGCTTTCTAAGATTTATTTCCTCTCTCAAAAATCATTCCCTAATAAACACCTATTTTATGAACCAGTTCTAATCATAACTGTGAAGATAATGCAGCGTGGGCATAGAGCTGAGGGCAGGTTTGTGTTTAAGGGTGTAAATGGTAACATTCTCCTTAGTGTAAGAACCCTTGGCACTGATATTTTATAGTCATGTCTCAAGCTCAGACTTGGTTTTCTCTCTGTACTTGACAGCTGCAACCCCTGGGCTGCAACATGATTAATGTTTCCAGTGACGAGCACGGGATTATTCCAGACTCCCTCAGAGAAATACTTTCCAAATGGAAACCAGAAGATTCAAAGGACCCTGAGAAAAACAGCCCCAAATTCCTTTACACTGTCCCAAATGGTAACAATCCTGCTGGGAACTCATTAACAGCTGAGCACAAAAGGGAAATCTATGAGGTATTTTCAAAGAAGGTGTTACGTACTTGTGTTCTTATTTCCTTCTGACTNCTGAGAAAAACAGCCCCAAATTCCTTTACACTGTCCCAAATTGTAACAATCCTGCTGGGAACTCATTAACAGCTGAGCACAAAAGGGAAATCTATGAGGTATTTTCAAAGAAGGTGTTACGTACTTGTGTTCTTATTTCCTTCTGACTCTAGAAGAGTGCTCTCAAGTTCCTTCTCTTATTAGCCTCTTCCCCTCAAGGAAGATGTTTTTTAATAAAATGAAGTCATCTATACCAGTGTTGCCACAAATTTAAACACAAGAAATTACTACAGTCTGGTTGACTGTGATATGTTTCTTTCCCTTTAATTGATATTTTCGCTGCAAGAGATGCTTCTCTTGGTGGGCTGTTACACTCACCTCTTACTCCCATCTCTTGCTTCTGTCTTCTCTTGATCCCCTGCCTACAGCTCATACAGTGGCTCCTACCACCCACATTACTCAAACCTACCATCTCCTCGCCCATGCTCCCTCCCTGACCCGTGAGCCTCTCGGAGTTGCCCACCCCGACCCCCACACCAGCCCTTGACATCCTTCTTGCTCTAGCGTGGACCTACAGTGCCTCCTCCAGCCACTTCACCCCATACTGCAAACAGTATCAAAAGTCCTTCACCTGCTGCACACAATGATGGGACCTGGGCCTCTGTGTAAGGCTAGGGTCTCTCATATCCTTCCTTCTGTCCCTTAAACATGTATGCCTTCTAGAAACTTCTGTCCCTAAAACATGCCGAGTATCTTCTGACTGCTGGGCCATTGCTCCCTGCTCTCAGTCTAAACATCTTCTCCCCCAGCATCTGCACAACTGATCCTTCCGGTCAGCCTGAGCTCTCCTGCAGCTTCCCTGTCTCTCTCTCTCAAACATCAGCCTCCTCAACCATCTGCCGGGCCCTCAGAACCTCCCACCTAATCCTCCTCTGGCCACTATTAGGAGCTCAGGTTCTGTCTTTACCACCAGAATGTAAGTTCTGTGAGGACAGAAGGTTTCGGGCTGGTCCCTCCTCCTAGGATTAGTTACTGGGATGTTTGAATGAGTGAGTACAAAGAACTTTGATTCCAAGTGATTTTCATCTTAGGTAACTCTTAAGAAATAAATGGAGAAGGCAATGGCACCCCACTCCAGTACTCTTGCCTAGAAAATCCCATGAACAGAGGAGCCTGGTGGGCTGCAGTCCATGGGATCACTAAGAGTTGGACACAACTGAGCAACTTCACTCTCACTTTTCACTTTCATGCATTGGAGAAGGAAATGGCAACCCACTCCAGGGTTCTTGCCTGGAGAATCCCAGGGACAGGGGAGCCTGGTGGGCTGCCGTCTATGGGGTCACACAGAGTGGGACACGACTGAAGCAACTTAGCAGCAGATATGCTCCTTTAACCTTTTTGTAGCTCACAAGAAAATATGACTTCCTCATCATATAAGATAATCCTTAATATTTTCTGCAGTTCAACAAGGTAAGTGATGGTGTCAACTCCACACACAATCAGTAGATAAGTGGTTGCAAATTATTGCACTGCTTTGATTTTAACCTGGATCCTGAGTGTTTTCATCTCTGGAGCCTTACTCTTTTTCTAGAAATTCCCTACGTTTAGAATAGTGGCTGGCTCTCTGTGTCAGGCACATGAAAGAACATGTGAGTCAAGGTGAGGGTCGTCTTGACTCCACATCCTGATCGTAGTTCCACAGACATGGTACAAGGGATGTGGCGTGGGTGTCTCCTGGGGTGTCAGCCTCAGTCTCTCGGGGGAGGATGATGGGCTGGAGGACTTGGGAGCCGTGTTCAGAGAGAAGGTGGAGGGCTGTGCTCAGTCAGTGATGCACTGTGAGCAGAGGAAGGCATTCCTAGCATCATGCTCCCTGCCTGCCATCCCTGTCGCGTAGGGATGGGAATGCACCTACATGATAAACGGCTTCTAGATCCTTCCCCAGTGTCCACGTGCACCCCTGTCCCCGAGCATTGTTCCCTAGGAGACAACAGTAATGGCAAAGACGCCAACGCCCGGTTCCTCAAAATCTATCACTAGAATTGCTCTCAGGGCTGCAGAGAACAGACACACGGATTCAGTCCCCACTACAAATCTACGGAAAAGAAACACAACTCTTGGCTTTTTATCTATTTGCCTATCATGTCTGCCTGCCACCCACCCTAAACACAACCATGGCCCCCTTCCCTGTGGACATTTACTTTGAAATAAACGTGGAAGATTCAGCATTGCATGCTGACTACATGGCTCATCTTCATTTTTGCTTTTTCAGGGCTTCTAGTTGTTCTAAGGGTCAGCATTCCCTTTCTAAACAACCCGGCATGCTGATGACCCTCTTCATTGTGGTCTTTTCCANTGGACATTTACTTTGAAATAAACGTGGAAGGTTCAGCATTGCACACTGACTACATGGCTCATCTTCATTTATGCTTTTTCAGGGCTTCTAGTTGTTCTAAGGGTCAGCATTCCCTTTCTAAACAGCCCTGCATGCTGATGACCCTCTTCGTTGTGGTCTTTTCCAAACTAGTTTTCCCGGAATCCTTCCTAGAAAACTGTTCATCCTGGATCTCAAGCCTTGGGACAAGGAGGTCCTATGTGCAGTTTCCCCACTCTGCACAAAGTAGGGATACAGACTCTAAGATATATAAATATGTATTTACCTTCCATTTCAAGCCCTGGACACCTACATTTCTCTCCATGGACGTGGATGGGCGTGTCATCCAAGCTGACTCTTTTTCCAAAGTCCTGTCCTCGGGGTAAGGCCCTGGCTCCGCCTTCAGGCTGCAGATAAAGGTGACAGGGGCTGCCGCTCAACGTCTTTGGTGCAGACAGTGCTTCTCAGCTAAGATGCTTGCATACACTCACCTTCACACATCTGCTTGAGTATTACTGTTACTAACAGACTTCCTCCCAGTCCATCCCCACTGGTCAAAATAAGTTATAGGTGTAGGGGGACTNCGTCTTTGGTGCAGACAGTGCTTCTCAGCTAAGATGCTTGCATACACTCACCTTCACACATCTGCTTGAGTATTACTGTTACTAACAGACTTCCTCCCAGTCCATCCCCACTGGTCAAAATAAGTTATAGGTGTAGGGGGACTCGTCAGGTTTTTGGTTGCATGTATGAAAAAACACATTTAGAAATATATGGTCAGATATGCATTCTATTTTAAGTGTACAATTAAATTTAAATGTGTGTTTTAAGTAAGAAATAGTGTCACTAGATGGTGTTAACTGTCTAGATTCCTTTGTCCCCAGGTTACAGCCTCCTTCCCCATGAAATCAGCGATATGATGTTAACTGATGTAGCAGGATTGGGAATATGCCTTTTCTATCTTTGTGCAGGTTGAGAGTAGGGTTTATAACTGATCCAAAGCCCTCGATTGAGAGAATTGTTTTACATATACAAGTTTCAGCAATGCACATCAGCACTGTTACTCAGGTAAGGACAATTTAGGAAACAGGAATGTTTAAAATCAGATCATAAAATGGATGCAGGCAAATAAGACGATGCGAAGGTGTCAGGGAGCGGAGCCACTGACTGCTTCTCTATTTCCCTATGGGCTGAATTAGAAGATCAGATACCACAGATGTTTGCTCCAAAAGGCAAAAGAGATTTAAATATACCTGAGCTGTTTCAAGCTGTAGACCATGCTCCTAGAGTCAGAGATCTTATTCATCTTGTATCCTGGCATCTAGCCCAGGAACCCCATAAAAACTCTTCAGGACGGAAGAGGTTTGATGAAGTAACACACCGTTATTTCAAGAGGCCATGCAGGGCGGCAGTTATTGAATGGATCTGGTCCTGGACATTCTCACTTGAGTCCAGGATTTGTGACCAGCAGTGATCCCAGGAAATTTAACTTCACCTAATGCCTCAGTCTCAATATGAGTAGAGAGAAATAACGGCCTGTCTAATAAGGGTATTGCAAAGACCAACTTTGCTGAAATAGATGGCACAGCAGTTTCTTGGATATACCAAGGACCATATAAATATTTGTTATTTTCAGTATTATTGTTGTCATTGTTATTAAGCAACATTGTTATAAATCACTGGCCCTATGAAGCTTGGTGCAGCTTACTGCATCTTCTTAGTGTGGTTTGTACATAATCAAGAGTGATTTGCTGTTATATTTGACAAAAAGTACATTTTAGAGGATGAAACTTGTTACTGTCTCATGCCTTTTAGCTCCTGGTATCACAAATTCTACATCAGTGGGGAGAAGAGGGCTTTCTGGTTCATGTTGACAGGTACTGTATTTTAGGTTCCATAATTTATGTAGAAATGGACTTCACTTGATTAATTTTCTGTTTTGAATTATTCCAAAATAATGGGAAAATCACAATGATACAAAGTTTACTACCTGACAGGTCAAACAAATGTGCTCTGTTCCCTCATTGAGCTTCAACATCTTCATCAAGATACAAAATAGATTCTTATAGACTGGACTCCAGAGCCTTTTGGTTTCTGTAATCAGTGTAGCAAACACATATTTTTCATTGTTTTCTTCCTCTAGGGTTATTCATTTCTACAGGAAGCAGAGGGATGCATCGCTGGCAGCAGCAGACCAGTGGTTAAGTGGTGAGTGGAACATACATCCTGTCCTGGGATGAGCAGCAGTCCTTCTATGAGTGAGTGATACCACCGAGTACTGTTAATAACCCTGGAGAAAGAAATAGGGTCCAGGCCTATTCTGGTCAAGAAAATGTTACTCTAGGGTTTCCCTGGTGTGCAGTGGTTAAGAATATGCCTTGCAATGCAGGGGACACCTGTTCAATCCCTGTTCTAGGAAGATCCCATATGCCTCAGGCAACTAAGCCCAGACACCACAACTAGCAAACTGGCACTCCAGAGCTCATGCTCTGCAGCATGAGAAGCCACCACTGCAGCTAGAATCGCCCCTGCTTACCACAACCAGAGAAAGCCCACACGCAGTGGCAAAGATGCAACGCAGTCAGAAGTAAGTACTTTTTAAAAACGAAAGTGGTACCCTATAAACAATGTCCGAAGCAACAGCAATAACCCTGCCACAATTACAGCATTTCTACTACACCTAACTGCTGCACAGAGTATGTGGTTTAAAGAAGAAAAGACCAATTAATCTAACAATCAACCAGCAATAACCNTTAAAAACGAAAGTGGTACCCTATAAACAATGTCCGAAGCAACAGCAATAACCCTGCCACAATTACAGCATTTCTACTACACCTAACTGCTGCACAGAGTATGTGGTTTAAAGAAGAAAAGACCAATTAATCTAACAATCAACAAGCAATAACCTACTGAGAGCCAAATAAAAACTTTTGGTTCTCTGAACCAAAAAGGTTTTCAAAATGTTGCTCCAAAGAGAAGAGGAACTGTGAAATCAAAAACATAATTCTTTCCTGACTCTGTAAAAACAAAATACTACAATCTTTGGCAAGTTTTTCATTAAAAATGATTTGCCTTTTAATCATTAACTTCATTTATCTACTATCTAATATTTTCTATTGCTAATTTGATTTCAGGATGGTTTAGATTTATTTTCTATTAAGGAAGAAAGTAAAATGAATTTCATGGGTTTAATTACACCACTAAAAATGCCTTTGGCAAAAATAACTGTAAATACACAGTGAAGTGAACGTGGCTCAGTCCGACTCTGTGAGACCCCATGGACTGTAGCCCACCAGGCTCCTCTGTCCATGGGATTCTCCAGGCAAGATACCGGAGCAGGTTGCCTTTCCCTTCTCCAGGGGTCTTTCCGACCCAGAGATCAAACCCAGGTCTCCTGCATTGCTGGTGGACTCTTTAGGACTCAGCCACCTGGGAAGCCCTGATACTAGGTATCAATTCCCTATTTCCATCCTGCCTTCTTCCCTGTGAAGTCCTGGTAAAAATACAATTAGCATTTTTTATAAGAGTACTATTTTACCACACTGTAAAGTTGAAAAAAGGTTTTAATCAACAGCAAGTTCTTTTTTTTAAATGATAATAATTAAATTCAAAATAATTTTCTTCCTTCTTGGTTTCTCTATCCTTATATTCAATGAAACATAAAGCCTACAAATGCACCCAGAATTCCTTAATTTTAAGCATTACTTTTATAATGAATTATATTCTGATAAAAATGTCAATTCATTACACTTCTGAACAATTTACTGAAACATTAGTAAGATTCTAGAAGGAGCTGAGGAATCCTCTCCTACAATTTGAAAGAGACATGTATGTCTTAGGGACGGCTCTAAGGAAGAGAGATGCGCATGACACAGGAGTTCCTGCATGGTCCTATAACCCACTAAAATCCTATACATACACATGAGTCTCCTTTCTCCCTTTCAAAATTTCCCCTCTCTTTTTGAAAGAAAACTCAGAACATCCAATTTCAGGACTCATAAAAATATTTTTTTTAAAATTCTGTCACTGAAGGAACTTTTTTGGAAATGCTAGTTTACAGTTACTGTCATTTGTCATTTAAGTGATATAACTGACATCATGAAAACTGGACTCAGAAAATATTTCTTCTCTTCTTTTCTTTGTAGATTTGGCAGAATGGCAAGTTCCTACTGCTGGAATGTTTCTGTGGGTGAAAATTAAGGGCATTCATGATTAAGAAAACTGATTGAAGAAAAGCCGTTAAGAATGAGGTGAGACAGGAGGAAAAGCTAAATTTTTTCTGTAATTTCTTAATAAAAATTGTAAGATGTTTATCATTGCCAACTAGCACAAGGCATAACACTTGCTTATCAGATACATTATCTCATTATTAAGATCACTATAGATTTTGGGTTACAGAATTAGTCTCCCAAGTAGGGCTCAGCTACTGGTTAGCTTAGTGGCCAAGAGCACAGTTTCAGGAGCCACAGTCCTTGGGTGTGAATCCCAGCCCCAGCCCTGCATGATATGTGGTGTTGAGTGAGGTGTCCTCGAGTCTCATCTGAAAAAAAGGAGATAATAGGAATCTCTCCTTCTTAGGATTGCTATGATGAAAGGAGTCAACATGGAGAAAACTCCTAGACTAATGCCTCAGTTCAGTTCAGTTCAGTNAAAATTTTTGATGATAGCCATTCTGTGTGAGGTCATTCCTTATTGTAGTTCTGATTTTTCACTTCTCTAGTAATTAGTGATGTTAGGCATCTCTTCATGTACTTTTTGGCCATTTGTATGTATTCTTTGGATAAATGTTTATTTAGATCTTTGGTCCATTTTTTTATTGGGTTGTTTGATCTTTCCGATAATAAGCTCATGTGTTGTTTATATATTTTGGAGATTAATCACATCAGTCACATTGTTTGAAAATATTTTCTTTCATTCCATTGATTGACCTTTTATTTTGTTAATGGTTTCCTTTGCTGAATAAGCTTTTAAGTTTAATTAGGTCCTATTTGTTTATTTTGCTTTTATTTCCCTTACACTAAGAGGTGAATCCAAAAAGATATTATTGAAATTTATGTCAGAGAGTGTTCTGCCTATGTTTTCCTCTCAGAGTTTGATAATTTCTGGTCTTACATTTAGGTCTTTAATAAATTTTGAGTTTATGATTGTGTATAGTGTTACAGAATGTCCTAGTTTTGCTTCTTTATATGTATCTGTCTGGTTTTCCCAGTATCATTTATTGAGGAGACTGTCTTCTCTCCATTTTATAATCTTGCCCCTTTTGTCGTAGATTAATAGATCATAGGTGCATGAGTTTATTTCAGGGCTTTCCATACTGTTCCATTCATCTATATTTCTGTTTATTTTTTTCACCAGTACCACACTGTCTTAATTACTGTAGCTTTGCATTATAGTCTGAAGTCAGGGACCCAAAGTCCTTGACCTCCCTTTCTCTTTCTCAGGATTGCTTTGGCTATTTGGGGTCTTTTATGTTCCCATATATACCTTAAGATTTATTTACTCTATGTCTGCAAAAAAAAAATGCCATTGGCAATTTGATAGGTACTGCATTAAACTTGTAGATTGTCTTTGATAGTATAGTCATTTCAACAATATTGATTCTTCTAGTCCAAGAACATGGTGGTGTATCATTTCATCTGTTTGTGTCATCTTTTATTTCTTTCATTAGCATCTTATACTTTTGGAATTCAGGTCTTTTGAGGCCTTGGTTAGGTATGTGCTATGCTGTGCTTAGTCACCCAATCATATCCAACTCTTTGCAACCTCATGGACTGCAGCCTGCCAGGCTCCACTGTCCATGGGGATTCTCTAGCCAAGAATACTGGAGTGATTTGCCATGCCCTCTTCCAGTGGTTAGGTATATTCCTATGTATTTTATTCTTTTCAATGAGATGGTAAATGTGATTAATCCTTAATTTCTCTTTCTGATCTTTCATTGTTAGAGTATAGAAGTTAACAGATTTCTATGCATTAATTTGTACCCTACAACTTTACCAAATTCACTGATGAGCTCTAGTAGTTTTCTAGTAGCATCTTTAGGATTTTCTATATATAGTATCATGTCATCTGCAAACAATTTTAGTTTTATTTTTCCTTTCCAATTAAGATTCATTTCTTTGTCTTCAGTTTGATTACTATGTATCTCAGTGTGTTCCTCCTTGGGTTTATCCTGTATAGGACTCTGCACTTTCTGGACTTGGGTGAATGTTTTCTTTCCCACATTAGGGAAATGTTCTGCTAGTTTCTCTTCAAATATTTTCTCAAGCCCTTGCTCTCCCTCTTCTCCTTCTGGGATCCCTATAACACTAATGCTGGTGCATTTAAAGTTGTCCCAGAGGTGTCAAACTGTCCTCATGTCTTTTCATTTTTTTCTTTAATCTGTTCTGTGACAGTGATTTTCACTATCCTCTCTTCCAGCTCACTTATTCATTCTTCTGCCTCATTTATTCTGCTATTGATTCCTTCTACTCATACGAAGAGTTGACTCATTGGAAAAGACTTTGATGCTGGGAGGGATTGGGGGCAGGAGGAGAAGGGGATGACTGAGGATGAGATGGCTGGATGGCATCACGGACTCGATGGATGTGAGTCTGAGTGAACTCTGAAAGATGGTAATGAACAGGGAGGCCTGGCGTGCTGTGATTCATGGGGTTGCAAAGAGTCGGACACGACTGAGTGACTGAACTGAACTGAACTGAGTGTATTTTTCTTTTCAGTTATTGTATTGTTCAACTCACTTCTTTATGTCTTCTAGATCTTTGTTAAACATTTTTGTATCTTCTTGTTCTGTGCCTCTATTCTTTTTCTGAGATATAGAATAATCTTTAGTATCATTCCTCTGAATTTTAGCAGGGTAGATTGCCTATCCCCACTTCACTTGGTTGTTCTGAGATTTCATCTTGTTCCTTCATCTGGAACATATTCCTCCACCATCTCATTTTGTCTAACTTTCTGTGTTTGCAGTTTTCATTCAGCAGGTTGCAGGGTTGTAGGGCTTCTTTGCTTCTGGTGTTAGCCCTCTGGCAGATGAGGCAGGTATAAGATACTTATCCAGGCTTCCTGGTGGGAGGGGATGTTTCCTGCCCACTAGCAGACAGGGCCATGTAAAGGGGTGTGTTCAGAGGTAGTTGTGAGCTGAGAAAGATTTTAGGCAGTCTGTCTGCTGATGGGTGGGGCTGTGTTTCCATCCTATTGGTTCTGTGACCTGAGGTGTCCCAGCACTGCAGCCACGGTTGGATGGGACCAGGTCTTGGTGTCAAGGCAACAATCTCCAGGACAGACCATGCCAATGAGTACTCCCCAGTACCACTGCCACCAGTGTCTTTGCCCCCACATTAAGCCACTCTGCTTCCCACTCACCACCCCCCAGTAGACCCACCAAGACATACAGATAGGTGTAGCCCAGGCTCCTGTGAAGTCACTGCCTTTACCTCTGGGTGCTTGTGTGCATGAAATCTTCTTTGTGCCGTTCAAGGGTGGAGTTTCTGTCCCCTTCAAACCTGTGGAACTCCTGCAATCCTGCCCTGCTGGCCTTCAACGACAAATGCTCTAGTGGAGCTCCTCCCCCTGATGCTAAGGAGAATCTGGGGAGGGTCTCAGAACTCTCACTCCTGTGGGAGAACCTTTGAGCTGTAATTATTTTCCAGCTTGCGGGTCACCCACCTGGCAGGTTTGAGATTTGATTATCTCACAAATGCACCCCTCCCAGCATCTTGTTGTGGTTTCCTCTTTGACTCTGAATATGGAAATATCTTTTAACTGTGGGCTCCAGTCCGCTTTGTTGATGGTTGTTCGGCAGTTAGTTGTGATTTTTGTGTTTTCATGAGAGGCAGTAAACTTAACTCCTTTTACTCCACCATGTTCTGTGTTACTTCTGAATTTTTTTAAATAGCCCATCATTTTACCACCCAGGTTTTTTCACCATTTATGGTACATTTTCTTGAAGAGCTTGTATGTATCTAATTTTTTTAATGAAATGAAATTATTTTTTTACTAAAGTATAGTTCATTGACAATATTACATTAGTTTCAGGTGCGCAACATGGTGATTCAATACTTCTAAATTTATACTCTTTGTAAAATTAATATAAAACATTAGCTATATTCCCTAGACTGTATAATATATCCTTATGTGTTATTTTATACATAATAGTTTATACCTCTTAATCCTCTACTCCTATCCTGCCCCTCCTCCCATCCCTCTCACCACCAGTAACCACATTTGTTTTCTATAACTATGAGCTTATTTCTTTTTGTTATATTTATTCATTTCTGTTTTAGGTTCTGCATAAAAGCAATAACATGTGGCATTTTTCTATCTCTGACTCATTTCACTAAGCATAATACTCTCCAAATCTGTCCATATTGTCACAAATGGCAGAGTTTAATTCCCTTGTATGGCTGAGTAGTATTCCATCATAGGCGTATACAACAAATTCTTTATCCATTCATCTGCAAATGGATATTTAGGTTGCTTCCATATCTTGGCAATTATAAATAATGCTTCTATAAATATAGGGGTCCATGTATCTTTTTAAATTAATATTTAAATTCTTTTATATATACCCAGGAATAGAATTTCAGGATCATAGTATAAGTCTTTTTTAGTTTTTTGAGAAATCTCATACAGGTTTCCAAAATGGCTACTCCAGTTGAAACTCCTACCAACAATATACAACAGTTCCCTTTTCTCCACATCCTCAACAACATTTTTTGTTTGTGGTTTTTTTGATGAGAGCCATTCAGAGAGGTATGATATGATATTTCATTGTGCTTTGATTGGCATTTCCCAGATGACTAATGATGTTCAGCATCTTTTCATGTGCCTGTTGGCAATCGGCATATCTTCTTTGGAAAATGGCTATTTGGGTCTACTGCTGTTTTTTAACAGGACTTTTAATTTATTTGATATAGCTATACATTTATTTTACACGATTAAAATTACATGGAAAGCTTTTCATCTACCTTTTTTCACTTAATTAGTCTGCAAGGATGTCTGTACATTTTATACTTAAACTATAAGTCTATTGAGATTTCAGTTAGCGGCATTGATAAAGCTGAAAAATCTAAAAATTTTTTGTGCAGCTTCCCAATTTATCAAATAAATCACCCTTTCAACATTAATTTTTTAACATATTCATCATTCTTATGTAAACACTAAGATATATTTCTAGTATCATGTTTCTCTTGAGGTACTAAGTGCAAAATAAAAACCATGTTGATGCCAGCAGAGTCCTATGCTAGAACGCAAGAGACACGGCGGTTAACAGTCAGCAGGAAAATGGCTGTCTGGAAGCAAGGCAAATCCACTCTCCTGGGAACTCACTCACCCTCTCTACCCATTATCCCTGAGTGCAAGACTCATGCTTTATCAATTCTTATAATGCTAATGATGGCACATAGTAATTGCTTAATAAATACTTACATGACTTAAAGAATTGCATTTTAGTTTAATAAGTCATTTTGGACCTCTCACAGGAGAAGATGAGTGCATGTCCTTCTACTGCATCAAATTGAAGAAAGTAGGGAAAATCACTAAATCATTCAGGTATAACCTAAATCAAATCCCTTACAATTATACAGCAGAAGTGACAAATATATTCAAGGGATTAGATCTGATAGAGTGCTTGAAGAACTATGGGTGGAGGTTCACGACATTGTACAGGAGGCAGTGATCAAGAGCATCCCAAGAAAAACGAAGGCAAAAAGGCAAAATGATTGTCTGAGGAGGCCTTACAAATAGCTGTGAAGAGATAAAAAGCTAAAGGCAAAGGAGAAAAAGAAAGATATACCCATCTGAATGCAGAGTTCCAAAGGATAGCAAGGAGAGATAAGAAAGCCTTCCTCAGTGATCAATACAAAGAAATAGAGGAAAATAATACAATGGGAAAGACTAGAGATCTCTTTAAGAAAATTAGAGATACCAAAGGAACATTTCATGCAAAGATGGGCACAAAAAAGGAAAAAACTTGGTTTGGACCTAACAGAAGCAGAAGATATTAAGAGGTGGCAAGAATACATAGAAAAACTATACAAAAACGATCTTCATGACCCAGATAACCATGATGATCACTCACCTAGAGCCAGACATCCTGTAATGCAAAGTCAAATGGGCCTTAGGAAGCATCACTACAAACAAAGCTAGTGGAGGTGATGAAATTCCAGTTGAGCTATTTCAAACCGTAAAAGACTATGCTGTAAAAGTGTTGCACTCAATATGCCAGCAAATTTGGAAAACTCAGCAGTGGCCACAGGACTGGAAAAGGTCAGTTTTCATTCCAATCCTAAAGAAAGGCAATGCCAAGGAACGTTCAAACTACTGCACAATTGCACTCATCTCACACACTAGCAAAATAATGCTCAAAATTCCCCAAGCCAGGCTTCAACAGTATATGAAGCATGAACTTCCAGATGTTCAAGCTGGATTTAGAAAAGGCAGAGGAACCAGAAACAAAATCGCCAACATCCACAGGATCATTGGAAAGGCAAGAGAGTTCCAGAAAAACATCTATTTCTGCTTTATTGACTATGCCAAAGCCTTTGACTGTGTGGATCACAACAAACTGTGGAAAATTCTTAAAGAAATGGGAATACCAGACCATCTTACCTGTCTCCTGAGAAATCCATATGCAGGTGAAGAAGCAACAGTTAGAACTGGATGTGGAACAACAGATTAATTTCAAATTGGGAAAGGAGTACGTCAAGGCTATATATTGTCACCCTGCTCATTTAACTTATATGCACAGTACATCATACAAAATACCAGGCTGGGTGAAGGACAAGCTGGAATCAAGATTGCTGGGAGAAATATCAATAAGCTCAGATATGCAGATGACACCACCCTTATGGAAGAAAGTGAAGAACTAAAGAGTCTCTTGATGAAAGTGAAAGAGGAGAGTGAAAAAGTTGGCTTAAAACTCAACATTCAGAAAACGAAGATCATGGCATCCGGTCCCATCACTTCATGGGAAATAGATGGGGAAACCATGGAAACAGTGTCAGATTTTATTTTTCTGTGCTCCAAAATCACTGCAGATGGTGATTGCAGCCATGAAATTAAAAGACGCTTACTCCTTGGAAGGAAAGTTATAACCAACCTAGACAGCATATTAAAAAGCAGAGACATTACTTTGCCAACAAAGGTCCATCTAGGCTATGGTTTTTTCAGTGGTCATGTATGGATGTCAGACTGTGAAGAAAGCTGAGTGCCAAAGAATTGATGCTTTTGAACTGTGGTGTTGAAGAAGACTCTTGAGAGTCCCTTGGACTGCAAGGAGATCCAACCAGTCAATCCTCAAGGAAATAAGTCTTGAATATTATTTGGAAGGACTGATGCTGAAGCTGAAGCTCCAGTACTTTGGCCACCTGATGTGAAGAACTGACTGAATGGAAAAGACCCTGATGCTGGGAAAGATTGAAGGCGGGAGGAGAAAAAGGGATGACAAAGGATGAGACAGTTGGATAGCATCACCGACTCAATGGACATGAGTTTGAGCAAGCTGTGGGAGCTGGTGATGGACAGGGAAGCCCTGTGTGCTGCAGTCCATTGGGTCGCAAACAGTCAGACATGACTGAGCAACTGAACTTAGAAGTCAGTTTTATTACATTTTGTTTGCTTTCTTAGCTATGCCATTATCATCCAGAATATTTGATAAGTGGCTATTTCTGCATATCCCTGAACTAAGAGCTAAGGATAGAGACTTCCTATTTTATAGTAGCTTTTTTCAGTCCCCTTCACTTATTCCATTAACCCTGTGGCATGTACTTTAACTTTTCTAAATAATCTGCCACTTTATCACTTCTGCCTTAGACCAGATTTGTGCCATCATTCAAGGAGATTACCACCACTTCCTCCTTCTCTACAGAAACTTGCTTCTGGCACATCCCATAACTATTCCACGATATTGGGAGAAATTACATTTTCATTGTTAATGAGGACAAAACACTCTTCTTCCACCTTGAAATCTTCTTTCCTGAGTTCCCCAAATCATATATTTCATTCCCAGTTCATCAAACTTCAGTGACCAGAGCCCAGATTTATAACAAGTAATAACAGTTACTTGAAGTTCGAATATCATGATTTTACTAGACAACAATTCCAAAGACTTAACACAAGCCAAGTTTATTTCTTTCTCCGGCACAATTTTCAGAGGCACGGTCTACAGGCCCTTCTGCTCCCTCCTTGAGTCAAAGACCTGGGCTCCTGCCACCGTCTTGCATGGCATTTCAATTCATGGACCACAATGAAAACAGCATGCAGAGGGTATGGCAGGTCACGTGGGGAGATGTTCAGAGGCCAGGCCAAAAACTAGCACCAAGACTTCCCCTCCCTGGCTGGGATTCAATCACTTGGCCATGAGCATCTAAAGAGGCTGGGAACAGTGTGTTTGCATGCCTAGGAAGCAGAGGACACTTGTTTGGGGGCAGCAAGCTGGCAGGCACAGAAGTCACAGAAAGGAGACAGTGTCCCAGAGTTTTGACAGAATTACTTGCCACTTTATTCCTCCAGTCTAAGTATTGTTTCCACCTCTTTGAGTGACCCATTT
The DNA here is from genome assembly GCA_006410875.1 of Neotragus pygmaeus. Classification (NCBI taxonomy): domain Eukaryota; kingdom Metazoa; phylum Chordata; class Mammalia; order Artiodactyla; family Bovidae; genus Neotragus; species Neotragus pygmaeus. The sequence continues at coordinate 13,674 of SJYV01048397.1, read as the reverse complement.
TCTTCGCATATTCAGGCGTCTACACTCTGTATCTTCTCCCTAAAGGACTCTTTCCTTACATTTTGTTTGATGAATACCTACTTATCTTTGAAGTCCCAACTTACAGGTCACTTCCAAACTTGATGTCTCATAAAGAATATTTCATTGTTAGAATTTATTTTACTTTTCTAGTTACATTAAATGGTTATTATGTTTATTACAATTTCTGTTGCCGGTAGGATCTGTCCTTTGTCCATTAAAGCTAAAATTTAATGTTTTTCTTCTGCTTCTGTGCATTATCTTAGTGTACAGAGAAGAGACAGGACTGTCATATTTATCCTAAATACCTTTCCTGTTTCTGTACTTTTAGTTTTGTTTATTGTATGACATGCAGAATTTTTCTATAAGTTGTTTTTTCTCTTGAAATTTCTTTCATTGCTTTTAAACTCAGAAAGTCCTCTGACACTCTGAGGTTAGATTTACCTCTATTTTTATCCTTCCTTTAATTACCGATTTTCCAAAACTCTCTCAGATATTCATGCTTCCAGGATATGGTTTCTACATTGACAGTTTAGCTCCTTGCCCCTACTTCAGAACATCCTTCTCTTCAGCTTCTCCAGAACAGATGGACATGGTGAGTTATCAATTTATTTTTTGTGTTCATTTTGTGAGTTACAACATTTTTTAATGTCTCCTTTGGTTTCTGAAAAAATGGGAATAATTGGAAAGTTGTAAAGTACAACTCAAAGAAGCTGCCAGACTTCTATGGAAAGGTGATGAGACCAACTTGGAGTTGAATTTTATTGATTCTGTGAGTAGATTTCAGACCTAACTCAACAGTGTTGACAGATCATCAACATGTTATAAAGACAACCTCTTTCCCTTTTCATGGCTTCATGAATTTTCCTCTTTCAAATTCATGAAGCCATCGGACTCTTTCTCTGAAGGAAAAATATCAACAAAGGTCAAATAGACTAATATCGATGATTAGAATTAACTAATTGATTAATCAAAAAGTCCAGCTTTAATCAAGATAATATGAAGAAAAGAAGCAAGTTCTTAACTACTACCATGTCAGGAACTCACAGAAGAGCCATGTACTGAAATCCAGTGACTGCAAGAAGAGTGTGCACTTATCCTTGGAGATGGGATGCTTCTGGGTGTGGCTCTTGAATTACTTGCTTTCTCACATCATTAAATATGCTTTTCCTAAGTTATATATGAGTAGAGTTGGACAACTAAAACTATATAAGGCATATGCAGATGAAAGAATATTTTAAAAAATAAAATAAGTGGTGTTCTGGGAGAAAATGATGATCTTGTAGGGAAAAATATTTTCTTTTTAATGTCTGGGATTCTGACATGTTTTCATATATTAGTAGACATGATGGCATACAACCCGGATAAACCTGAGGTTAACCCTGAGCTTTCATTATCTGATCTCAGCATAAGATGGGACTCCTTTTTTAAATTTTTAATGTTATGGTAGAATTCTTCTAAAGCCTCTTGAAAGTGAAAGTTGCTCAGTCAGGGCCAACTCTTTGTGACCCCTACTGGAGAGGGTAGCCTTTTCCTTCTCCAGGGGATCTTCCCAACCCAGGGGTAGAACCCAGGTCTCCTGCATTGCAGGTGGATTCTTTACCAGTTGAGCCACAAGGAAGCCCCAAAAGCATGTTAATTTCAGTAATTCTCCTCTCTGTCTTATTTTAGGCCTTTCAGAGATTAGCTCAACTTATAGAAGAACCTCTATGAAGAAATCAAACTCTTTGTAGCACTCATAGATTTCAGATAAATTATTTCTGTTTTAGCAAGAAGAAATGATCATTGGTGTAAGACTTACAGATTGGGTTTCAACAAATATGTCACATTTGTAATAATTTAACTACACAACTTTTAAAGTGCCCTTGAAACCATCAGAATGCCAAAATATATTTATAATCTTTTTGATAAAATTTCAACCCCCAAAATGTTATCCTCATCATGGGTTTTATTGTAAAGAACTCTATAGTCACTTTCTGCCTTTTTATACTTATTATAATAAAATGCCAGGCTGGATGAAGCACAAGCTGGAATCAAGATTGCTGGGAGACATATCAATAACCTCAGATACACAGATGACACCACCCTTATGGCAGAAAGTGAAGAGGAATTAAAGAGTCTCTTGATGAAAGTGAAAGAGTAGAGTGAAAAAACTGGCTTAAAACTCAACATTCTAAAAACTAAGATCATGGCATCCAGTCCCATCACTTCATGGCAAACAGATGGGGAAACAGTGGAAACAGTGACAGTCTTTATTTTCTTGGGCTCCAAAATCACTGCAGATGGTGACTGCAGCCATGAAACTAAAAGACGCTTACTCCTTGGAAGAAAAGTTATGACAAACCTAAACAGCATACAAAAAAGCAAAGACACTACTTTACCAACAAAGGTCTGCCTAGTCAAGGCTGTGGTTTTTCCAGTAGTCATGTATGGATGTGAGACTTGGACTATAAAGAAAGCTGAGCACCAAAGAATTGATGCTTCTGAACTGTGGTGTTGGAGAAGACTGTTGAGAGCCCCTCGGACTGCAAGGAGATCCAACCAGTCCATCCTAAGGGAAATCAGTCCTGAATATTCATTGGAAGGACTGATGCTAAAGCTGAAACTCCAATACTTTGGCCACCTGATGCGAAGAGCTGACTCATTTGAAAAGACCCTGATGCTGGGAAAGATTTAAGGCAGGAGGAGAAGGGGATGACAGAGGATGAGATGGTTGGATGGCATCACCAACTCAATGGACATGAGTCTGAGCAAGCTCTGGGAGTTAGTGATGGACAGGGAAGCCCTGCATGCTGCAGTCCATGGGGTCGCAAAAAGTTGGACAAAACTAAGCAACTGAACTGAACTGATAGTCGCTTTATAATTTCCAGTAAATTTTCTTTGAAACTAATATTTTACAGTAAATTATTTGTAAGAATATAATTGAATTCAAAATGGTATATCATGTAAACTCTATTTTTAATTAAAATGTATTGCAAAAGTTGTTAGAATTTGACCATTAGGCATAATTCTCAGTAAGAGGATCACAGACATTATGCTATGGCATAGGAGTCTCTAAAATAAAATTCAAAAACTAAACATACTTAAAGTTCTGCTTGCTAATTTTAAATGAGGAGGAGAGATCCAGGACATAGAAAAAGGTACTAAATTGTATTTTTATGATACTACACAACTTCAAAAATGTATTCATATCAGTTACATGATTTCTGGCTACCACACTCCTTTCAGGTACTTAGAATATACTTTTTAATGATTTTCTTTCTCACCTTTATGATCTTTATTTTCCTCATCTGATTATTAAATACATGCTGATCTAAATGTTTTCAAAAAATCCAGGAAGAATAAGCAAAAAAGTTAAATTTGCTGGCTGTCTCAGCCTCAGCATTCATCATTCAGCCTTTTAGATGTTTCTGTGCACGTACACATAATATGTACAAGACTAGGATGTCATTAGGACAGTATCAGAAATACCCTGTATCTGTTTTCTGTTGCTGTAGAAAACTTTACCTACGTTCCATGATCTAGTCCTTATAAAGTTATCAGGTTCTTTGAGGAATTAGGACACTCATATCACTGTTATTCCCACCCTCCTTATATATATAAATATCTCCATCGTGGCTATTATTTTCCCAGCATCTGGACGAGCTGGAGCATTAAGTCCTGGTGAGAATCACTATGGTTATTTCAAGCTAACCTAAAATTAAGAGTTGTCAGGAGGTTCAGAGAGCCCCAGGCAGGATAAACCCAGGGAGGAACACACTGAGAGTACTCAAATTGACAAAAATTAAAGAAAAAATATTAAAAGTAATAAGGGAAAAGGCAATAAATAATGTGCAAAGGAATCCCCATAAAGTTATCAGCTGGTTTCTCAACAGAAGTTGTTCAGGTCAGAAGAGAGTGACATGATATATTTAAAGTGATGAAAGGGAAAAACTTACAACTGAGAATACTATACCCAGAAAGCTTTCATGCAGATTCTTCAGAGAAATGAAAAGCTTTACAGACAAGTAAATGCTAAGAAAATTCAGCACCACCAGGCCAACTTTACCGTCTGAGCCACCAGGGAATTCTTGGTGGCTCAGATGGTAAAGAATCTGCCTGCAATACAGGAGACCCAGGGTCAGGAAGATCTCTTGGAAAAAGGAATAACCGTTACCTACTTCAGAGTTCTTGCTTGGAGAATTCCATGAACAGAGGAAACTGGTGGGCTACAGTCCATTTGGTCACAGAGTCAGACACGACTGAGCAGCTAACACCTTTTTTTCCACTTTCAGACCAACTTTGCAACAAATGCTAAAGGAACTGCTCTAGGTGGAAAAGAAAAGGCCACAACTAAAAACAAAGAAATTATGAATGGAAAAGCTTATCAGTAAAGGCAAACATACAGTAAATGCTTCTCATCAGCAATCGTGAGAAGAGTACAGCATAGACGTAGGATACTGGAAATACCTTTGAAATTAAAAGACCAGTAACTTAAAACAATCTTGTATATAGATGGTATGTCAAAACCTCATGATAACCACAAACCAAAAATCTAAAATAGATATACACAAAAAAGAAAAAGGAATCTAAACACAACACCAAAGTTAGTCATCAAATCACAAGAGAACAAAAGAAGAGGGGAAGAAAAAAGGTCTACAAAAACAAACCCTAAACAATTAATTAAATGTCAATAAGTTAGCATATTCAAAAGCAGAGACATTACTTTGCCGACTAAGGTCCATCTAGTCAAGGCTATGGTTTTTCCTGTGGTCATGTATGGATGTGAGAGTTGGACTGTGAAGAAGGCTGAG